>ML328796.1:0-124164 GCA_005239505.1 Nicotiana paniculata
TCAATTATAAAGGGCCCTCTTCCATAAACTATTCCTATTACAAAAAGGCACACATTTAATATGACACTGTGCCTATTACAAAAAAGGTACGAGTAGTCTAAAACATTCCCCATGCAAAACTCGAACGTAAAACTAAAACCTCAAAAAATAAAGCATGCAAAAGACTTAAAGAATGAAACAGAAACTCAAAAAAAGTCGATTTAACATTTATATATTAAAATGGCTAAAATTAAGTATTAACTTATACTTAGCCGTATAAAATTTTTATATACATTGTAGTGCCCCTAAGTTTTCATTTGGGGACATAAAGGAAATCCAAATTTACCCCCGATAGGACTGGGCGTAACCACCAATTGATACAAAGAAAAAGAAAAAAAAAGGGATAAACCAACTGAATCTTTTCAAGAGAGGGGTTGACTTCAGTGGAAGAAGGAACGGGAGCAACTGGAGATGAAGAGGCATGAGCGGCTGGAATCTCACCATCAGGTAAAGAGAGGTTATGACCTTGTTGAGCCTTCTCCATGGCTTCCTTAGTTTCGGCTATTTCAGCACTAAGGTCAAAACCCTCTTGATTCATTTCCATCAATGTGTCAAGGATTGAAGCTCAGCTCTCAATCCAAATCTTCATAATCCTTTGCCCATAATTGAAGCTCAGCTCTCAATCCGTCCTTCTCCGCTTCCGCAGCTTCATGGGCGGCCCTTAATGGAACAATCGACTCCTCTAAAGTTTGAGCTTTGTCTAAATCCCTACGAAGCTCTTCTTGAGTACGAGTGAGTGATTGCACGAGCTCGCCTGAGTATTCCTCCTTCTGACCGAACAAGTTCTTCAAGTCTCTAATCTCCTCTTAGGCACAGGACAGCTGCTCCGCGAACGAAAATTCCAGAACACTCTTATCTTTATCAGCCTCACTGCAAGAAGCCCTCTCCACTACCAATTCTGCTGCCATGAGTCTCATCTGCCGCTTCAAGGTACTCCTTTCCTCTTCTAAAGTATCCATGTCAATCCTTAAGCTATCATAATGTGCTCTCCAATTATCAACATCGGCCTGCAACTCTCTTGTCTTTTGGTCCGTGTTTGAAATCCTCTTCATAAGCTACATGCCTATAAGGTTAATCTACAAGAAATAAACTAGTCAGATATGGTAAATTTCATATATGAGAGTGAAAGAGGATAACTTGCATCATACCTTCAAAGAAGTATGCACGACCTTATTGGCCCATGTAAGAGCACTGTGGCTGGCTACTTTGCTTTCTCAGAGGGACCTATAAAACACTTGAGCCATACTTCGAGCTCACCCGTTTTCTTGAAAAGATTCCCCTCAGCTGGAACCTCTATTACCACCTGTCGTATCTCTCTACTGGAAGACCCTACTTCCCTAACGGAAGGCATGGAAGCAGGCAGAGATGGAACAACAACATGCACGGAAGGTTGAGGAGCTGGAGAAGCCACGGGCAAAGAAACAGGCATGGAGAGTTGAAGAGTTGAAGAATTTACAGGCAAAGCAACAGCAGAAGTTGAAATAGCCAAAGGAACAGACGAAACAGCTTCTCTCAAAGAAGCAGGAAAGACAACAGCCAACGGGACGTCGTCAGGAGCAAGATGAACACCCTCGTGAATAGAGGAATGTGAAACATCATCAAGGACAGGGGGCTCAATCACAGACACGGAAGGCAAGGTTGAGGCTGTGCCTTCTCCGTGGCCTGTGCACTAAAGCACCCTCTTCTTCCTCTTCTACGGAACTAGACTCACTAATCTTCCTCTTCGAGGAAGATGAACTAACAATAATTTACTGGGCCTGAGCTAAGGACATCTTCGGGATATATGAAGAAGACACCCCACGAGCCGAGAACCCTAATACAAAGGGAGAGAAGTTAAAAAAAAAGACGCGAGTAAGGAAAAAGCAAGAATAAAAGCTTCACTTACCGTGGGTCTTTACTTGCCAACCATACCTCCCAGCGAGGTACTTCTAAGATCTCTCTTCTGAAGGAGCAACAGATAACAATTTTTCTACCCAATCACGAATACCGGAGACATTCTCAACTGTATTCATGATTGCTGAGAGAAAAAAAAAGCAGATACGGTGTTAAATAAAACATCTCAAGTCAAAACAAGAAAAAGTAAATGTGAGCTAAAGCATACTCACGTGCGCGATTCCACTTCTCAGGGAAGGGAATATTTTCTTCACCCACTAAACCAACAGTGGGTGTAGCAACATACCGGAGGTACCAGCCCCTATCCTTATCGTCTCTAGGGATTACCAGCACTCTTTTGCTTCTAGCAGTCAGAGTAAAGCCCCTTCACGAAATAAGGTAGGAGAGTAGAAGTGAATAATATTGTTGAAGGTAAAAGGAACCAAGGCTAAAGAATCCAAACTCCTAAGACATGCGACAACTCGCCACACAAGCGGGCCAACTTGTCCTAAGCAGATATTGAAAAAACGGCAAAACTCAATTATAACTGGGTCAATAGGGGGTCTAAACCCTAAAGTGAAAGTATATGTATAAACAAAAGAATATCCCGTCTTGTAAGATGTTATTCTTTGATTACTATTTAGAATATAGACAGGAAAGTCAGCCAAAAGCACTCCCTCCGAACAAGGGAAATCTGACCCTCAGCTATAAGGATTGGATATCTTTCGACACTATCAAGAGAAGAAGATTGATTTACAAGAACTTGACTATCCCTAGAAAAAAAACTCAGCAGTGACAATTTCATCGACTCCAGGTTCACGAACGCGTTCACCTCTACCTCTAGACAAAGACCGAGAAACCCTAAATCTCGGAGAAACTAGAGATCTAGTGGAAGGAGGAGGAACTATCTGAGAAGAAGATGAGCCCCTCAAAGGAGTGGATCCTAGACTTCTAAGTCTACCACCCCTCAGACTCCTAGTTGGAGCAGAAGATGGCGCTAAACTTTCAATATCTATTACTCTTTGAGGTTGGTTTGAAGAAGACATGCTTACAAAGTCAAAGAAGAAACTTCTTTAAGAAAGACAAAGTTAGAAAAGTGTTTCGTGGAAGCAAAAAAAAGAAAACATGTATTTATACTTGAAGACAACCGTCAAACATGAATAAAAAGGAAAGTAATGATGAAAAGTCATAATTAAAGATGTCACTTCGGGACTGGCACAACCGCAAAAAGCCCTAAAAGGTGCCGAGTAAATGCAGAACCAATCTATAAAGGACACGTGGTATGAGCATTAAATGGAAGTGACAAATGACGCCTATGGTGCAGAGAAGGATACAATGATTCAAGGAAAAACGGCGGCAAAATATTCCCGCCATAAATGAATATCCACTTACCAAATATCAATCATTAAATATATGGTAAGTGGGCAGAATATCTGTATTGGTAAAAAAGATTTTCACACGTAAGCCAGCTTTTGACAACTCAGCCAGTCACGCGGACACAAGAAAATGCGACAGCTGGATGTGATTCTTTGAAGAGGTACGGTAAAAAGAGGCACGGTTCAGTAAACCCACGAACTTATCAGCCATAGGAAACTCAACTTGATCAAAATGAGAGAGAGGCACGGTCCAAATGAATCTAGGCAAAGCTACGGGCAGATTCAAGGACCCACAATTGATTACTCGAACGTTATGTAACCGAACCCCAATTACCTTATCCTTTGTAACGCCTCATTAATGTCATAATTAGTCATTAATGAGTAACCATAGCAAGAGTTGTACGTTATAAGAATCTCCTATATAAGAGAGGGGAATACAACTTGTAAAGGTATCTGATTCTCGAATATAATCAACTTCGATTTTCTATATTTCTGCAATATTGTCTATTATTCATTTTTCTCCATTACCTTGATTATCAGTAACCCGTATTCATCTTAAAAATAATCTTTAGTCAACGGGTCTAATTCTTTGGTTAAACAGGGCACTCAGCCCTTTTCTACCCCGCCATATCGTATGGCCCCGCCAGAGCTAAAGGAGTTGAAGGATCAGCTACAGGATTTGCTATCTAAAGGCTTTATCAGGGCTAGTGTTTCTCCTTGGGGTGCGCCAGTGTTGTTTTTCAAGAAGAAAGATGGAACAATGAGAATGTGTATTGACTACCGGCAATTGAACAAGGTTACTATCAAGAATAAGTATCCCTTGCCGAGGATTGATGATTTATTCGACCAGCTTCCGGGTGCCACAGTGCTTTCCAAGATTGACTTGAGATATGGCTACCATCTGTTTAGAATTAGGGCATCTGATGTCCCTAAGACAGCCTTTCGCACTCGGTATGGGCATTATGAGTTCTTGGTGATGTCATTTGGGTTGACAAATGCCCCAACTACTTTTATGGATTTGGTGAACTGATTGTTTAGGACCTATTTGGACTCGTATTGTTTTCATTGATAATATATTGATATACTCCCACAACCGGGAGGAGCATGAGCAACACCTTCGAGTCGTCCTCCAGACTCTGAAGGATAGTCAACTGTATGCCAAATTTTTGAAGTGTGATTTTTGGTTGAGTTTGGTTGCATTTCTCGGTCATGTGGTGTCGGCAGGAGTATCCAGATGGATCCCAAGAAGATTTCAGCAGTCAGAGATTGGCCTAGACCCACCTCAGCTACAGAGATTCGGAGTTTCTTAGGCCTAGCAGGCTATTATCGTCGGTTTGTGGAAGGTTTTTCATCTATTGCAGCCCCGATGACCAAGTTGACTTAGAAGGGTGCCCAGTTCAGGTGGTCAGATGAGTGTGAGGCAAGCTTTCAGAAGCTCAAGACGGCCTTGACCACGGCACCGATGTTAGTTTTGCCAACAGGTTCAGGGCCATATACCGTGTATTTTGATGCTTCACGAGTTGGGATTGGTGCATTATTGATGGAGAATGGCAAGGTTATAGCATATGCTTCTCGTCAGTTGAAGGTTCATGAGAATAACTATCCAGTTCATGATTTAGAGTTAGCAGCCTTTGTCCATGCGTTGAAGATTTCGAGGCATTATCTGTATGGTGTGTCATGTGAGGTGTTCACAGATCATAAGAGTTTGCAGTATCTGTTCAAGCAGAAAGAGTTGAATATGAGGCAGAGAAGATGGTTGGAGCTGTTGAAAGACTATGACATTACCATTCTATATCATCCGAAAAAGGCCAATGTGGTGGCTGATACCTTGAGCCGGAAATCAATCAGTATGGGTAGTCTTGCTTATATTTCGGTCGGGGAGAAACCGCTTGCTTTAGATGTTCAGGCTTTAGCCAAAAGGTTCATGAGATTGGATGTTTCTGAGACAGCCAGTGTGTTGGTTTATAATGTGGCTCGTTCTTCATTGTTTGATCGTATTCGAGACCGGTAGTATGATGATCGTCATTTATGTGTCCTTAGGGATAGGATCTGGCACAGAGGTGCTAAGAAGGTTACAGCTGATGATGGTGGAGTTTTGAGGATGCAGGGTCGTATTTGTGTGCCTGATGTTGATGGTATTTGTGATTTGATATTGCAGGAGGCCCATAGTTTCCGGTGTTCCATTCATCCGGGTGCCATGAAGATTTACCAGGATTTGCGGCAGCATTATTGGTGGTGGAGGATGAAGAAAGATATTGTGGCATATGTAGCTCGATGCTTGAATTGTCACAAGGTTCAGTACGAGCACCATAGACCCGGTGGTTTGATGCAGCAGATTGAGCTTCTCGAGTGAAAGTGGGAGCGTATTATCATGGATTTCGTAGTTGGGCTCCCATGGACTCAGAGGATGTTTGATGCGGTGTGGGTCATTGTGGATAGACTGACCAAGTCAGCACACTTCATTACTGTATCAGTTTCGTATTCTTCGGAGAAGTTGGCAAAGATCTACATCAGGGAGATTGTTCGTTTGCATGGTGTGCCCGTGTCCAATATTTCTGACCGAGGTACTCAATTTACCTCCAGTTTTTGGAGAGTAATTCACCATGATTTGGGCACACGGGTTGAGTTGAGCACATCGTTTCATCCTCAGAAGGACGGACAGTCCGAGCGTACTAGTCAGATCTTGGAGGATATGTTGCGGGCATGTGTTATTGACATTGGAGGTTCATGGGACGAGCTTTTGCCCTTAGCTGAGTTTTCCTACAACAACAGCTATCCGTCGAGCATTCATATGGCTCCTTATGAGGCGTTGTATGGTAGGCGGTGTCGGTCGCCAGTTGGATAGTCGAGCCAGGGGAGGCTAGGTTGTTGGGTTCAGATTATTCCAGGCTGCCTTGGATAAGGTGAAGATCATTTAGGATACACTCCGTACAGCTCAGTCCAAGCAGAAGAGTAATGCAGACCGTAGAGTTCTTGATTTGACATTCATGGTTGGTGACCAGGTATTTCTTCGGGTGTCGCCCATGAAGGGCGTGAACAGGTTGGGGAATAAGGGCAAGTTGAGCCCTAGGTACATTGGTCCATTTGAGATTTTTGATAAGGTAGGAGAGGTGGCCTACAGACTTGCCTTGCCACCGAGTTTATCAGTCGTACATCCGGTGTTTCATCTATCTATGCTTCAGAAGTATATTGTCAATCCATATCATGTGCTAGACTTCAACAGTGTCTAATTGGACAAGGATTTGACTTATGAGGAGTAGCCGGTAGCCATATTAGCCCGGCAGGTTTGTCAGTTGAGATCGAAGAGTTATCCTTCGGTTCGTGTTCAGTGGAGAGGTCAGCCTGTTGAGGCAGCTACCTAGGAGTCCAAGTCCGATATGCGGAGCCAATATCCCCATCTTTTCCCCGATTCAGGTACCTTTCTATGTCTGTTCGAGGAAGAACATTTGTTTTAGAGGTGGAGATTGTGATGACCCCAAAGGTCATCCCGTGTATTTTAAGCTTAATCTGTGTTCCGAGGCCATGAAAGCCTCTTTCTATCCTACCTCGATTTGCATGCACAACCCAGGCGTGTAGCCGGGAATCCGTTATGTGAAAAACTGATTAAAATGATAATTTTGTGTTGAAATTAAAGCAAAGTTGACTTTGGTCAACATTCTTGGTAAACAGACCAGGACCCACGATTTGACGGTCCCGGAGAGTTCGTAGGAAAATATAGGACTCGGGCGTATGCCCGGAATTGAATTCCGAGGTCCCAAGTCCGAGAAATAAATTTTTAAAAGAAATTGTTTTCTGAAAAATATAAGAGATTTTGAAAATGAAATTCTATGTGAAACTTGTGGTATCGGGCCTGTATTATGGTTCCGGATCCCGGTACAGGTTCGATATAATATTTGTGTCATATATGTAAAGTTTGGTAAGAAACAGACTTCATTAGGCGTGATTCGGACCTTAAATGCAAAATTTGATGTTTAAAGAAGTTTTGAGAAATTTCATTGATCTTGGGGTTTAATTCGATGTTTCTGATGTTATTTTGGTGGTTTAATTACACGAATAAGCCCGTAGGATGTTTATGAGGTTGTGTGCTTAATTGGTATGGAGCCCCGAGGGCTCGGGTGAGTTTCGGGGTGCAAAAACATAGAAAAATCTGGTGTCAAAGGTTGGTTTCTTGTGTCCAGTTCTTAGACCTTCGCGATTATGGTGCAATTCACGCGATCGCGGTGTGCAAATGGGTACGGGCAGGATTTTACCCTACGCGAACGCAGATCCTTTGTCGTGATCGTAGAGACTGTGGGGCAGTGAACAACGCGAACGCGTAGTGCAAATGTGGGGCTGGAGGTTGGGTAGCTAGTACACTATGCGAACGCGGTCGCTTGGTCGCGATCGCGATGGTCCAGGTCTGGTATGCTACACGAACCCGGTTGCTTTGTCGTGATCGTGATGGACCAGGGTTAGTACTCTACGCGATCGCAGTAGGTCTGTCGCGATCGCATAAGGAAAATTTGCCTAGTGATTTTTAAGTTCAAAAATAGAATGTATTACGGGAATTCCACCACTTTTCACAAACCTCTTCTTCTCCACACCTCTTGGGCAATTTATGAAACGTTTCCTCTAGATTGGAGAAAACTAGACTCTCCATGTGGGTCTATTAATGGCAGCACGTGTCAGCAAAGCTTGGAGAAAATTGAAGAATGATATGTAAAGATGATATGTGAAACACCTCCGTGACAGAACATACCGAGCATGTTAGCCTCGGAATTGATGATCATAAGATAGCCTGGATCAGGTGCGGGAGAATACCTCATAATTACAAATGAGGAAGGAATCAATTAATCCCGGATTATATGGGATTTATCATCATTACTCCATCAGTTACAAATCAATTATGCAATAAATGCAATAAATGATTGTAACGGCCATAACAAGGCAATCAATTGCAAGATTGACTCAACAGGCACGAGATTGACTCAACAGGCACAAGATTGACTCAGCAGGCACGAGATTGACTCAACAGGTACGCGAGTAACTCATCAGCCAGGGGATTGACTCATCAGTTATGGAATTAACTCATCAGTTACGAAATTAACTCATCAGTTACGAAATTAACTCATCAGTTACGAAATTCCAGCATTTACACAGTTGTTACAAGTCTTCCAAAAGTAATGGATGGGTTGAATAAATGTTCATAATGGACCATTATTCAAGGAGAATGGTTACTTAGATTTATCCCTATAAATAGACATAGTTTTATCATAATCAGGGGATCTAACTTTCTTCTCTATAATTTTGTATATTGTAATTCATATCATCTTGCTCCCAAGCTAGCCATAGTTTGGCCCTTCAAGCTCCGTTCGGCTCAACATCCTGTCAAGGATTATTCAATATGAATTATTTCTTGTCTGCTTTATTTTTATTATATTGTCTATCACTGAATTTATTTTGTACTTCTCTATCACTTTGCATTAACGAAAAATTATATCTTTCGGATTGAATCGGTTGCTTGTGGCCCGTCACATAAAATTATTGCTTTGGCCTTGAAAACTATTTTTTGGGTTAAACAGTTTGGTTCTGTTACCGGTAACTCAAGCAAATTTGCTATTCAACCAAAGATACTAATAATTTTTGTTGATATTTGCTTTCTTTCAGTTTAAACCTTCATCATGGCCGAAATTTGCCAATCAACACAGTTGAGGACAACCACGCTTGAGATGGCTTTACCATGAGAAAGGAAAAGGCAATAATAGCCATGATACTGATATATAAGCAACAAGCAGAGAAAAATAGAGAATGTACATCAGCATATTAGTACCACAACTATTAGTACCAAAACATATTAAAGAATCTACGCCAAGCAGTACCGAGACACGAAGTTCAGGTACATCAGGTAATTTTAATTTTCACAATTTAGTTCTAACTTGACAGAAACATATCAAGGAACAAGACGAGCGTATAGAACACCTCCGGGAATTCCCGACTATCCCACGAGAATGATATGCAGCACCGAGCTTTAAATGGAGAAAGGCACGGATGTTCAAATGAAAGTCAAAAATAGGTCCGAGCAAAGAGATACGGGATTTTCTTCACGGGCTGAAAAAGATTTAAACCTTCTCGAACAGGTAAGGAATCACCTTGCAAAATTGATAATTTCCACAGGAGAAGAATGAAGGTTAGGAAAAGCAGGGGTAAAACACCTACGAGATTGTTTACAACGATACCTCACCTAATAATTGGAAAAGAAAAGATAGGTGCGGGATGGATAATTGAAGACTACGAGGAAGAAGGTTCATTAATAGCCATGGACAATTACACAAATAATTTCGGATAAAATCATTGAACTGAAAGAAGCAAAAGCCACGAGGTCAAATGCTGAAGAACTAGAAACTACCATTGGCTTCCCAAATAGGAAGGTTTATGCTGGTCGAGACTCGACCCCGAGTTTAAAGGCAAGTTGATTAAAATTTTACGTGTTAATGCAAATTGCTTTGCTTGCCACCATTGTAACCATAACAGGTGTAACACCGGAGATAATGGTTTATATGCTCAATATTGAACCGCGGTATAATCCGGTCAAGCAAAAGAAGAAACTAGAGCCAAATAATAAAAGATAAAGTTACGGAACCTCGAAGGTGAATTTAGTCCAAAAAGTCGAATCATTCGGACTCGTTGCTAACATCAACCCATCATCACTTTCAAAATTCCAAGGAGAAAGATGATCGCTAGTATATCACATTGTCTCGAATGTCTCGGTAAATGCAATCTTAATTCAAGCAGAGAAAGGTACACAATCTCTTATCTATTATAGAATGCTCTTAGACATGGAAATTGCATATCTATATTTCGAGAAGTTGGCATTAATTGCTATTGCCCTAAATCTAAGGCTTTATTGTCAAGATCATTCAATTCTCATAGCCACCATATTTTCATTATACAATATTTTGCATAAATGAGAACTGTCAGGAAGGCTAGCTAAATGAGTAGTCAAATTATGGAATATGATATTATTTATCAGCCACATACGGCCATAAAAACACAAGTCTAGCAGATTTCATGACTAATCTTTGCTCGAGCATATTACCTGAAGCTGAAATCAAAGTACATGTTATTTTTGAAACAATTCTCGGGATCTGGACCTTTTACATAATTAAGTCCACAAGTATTAAAAGTCCTTGGTTAAAGACAATGCTTAATCCCTATCAGAAAAAGTATTTAGATTTTAAAAAATTTAGTTTATTACTAAAAACAAAGATGAGTATAAAGCATATGATACAGGCTTGAATTAGCTGGGGACTCAGAGAAAAAGTATTGATTTGACGATTGATCAAATCCAAGAAAACTATGCAGCCCAAGAAAATCAAGTCGGATGTGCTAGTCTCGGATCTACTGCTAATATCACTGACTCCAGAAGAAACTCCGGACTCTTATCGAGAAATATCATTTCCGTATCAAACAATATCAAGATCAAGTCATCCCTTATCTGGGCGATCCCTGATTTATCATCAATTAGAATGAAAATGAGGTAAGCCTGACTAATTTAATTTTGGTATAATAACTTCATTGATTACTTGCAGAATGGGACTTTACCCACATACAAGCACGCTCTCGACAACTCTGAGTGTGTCTCATCCGGTACTGCCTTATTGAAGGAGAATCATATTTGAGAATATTCAAGGCTCCAAGAGCTAAAATTCCACATGTACCAAACAAACAAAATATATGATGCGATAAATCTACAAAGAAAGCCGTGAAAATTACTCTGATAATAAGGCAAGATATCGCATGGTCCTCGACAACATTTTGGAACCTCCGTAGTTCCCGGTCGGAGTAAAAAATAAAGAAAGAGCTCCAGTACCGTCTCTATGCTGTAACTGGACCATTTGAAAGTCCATCAACATTGGAATTGGCTATCCTATCCGAGATTATTAAACTAGGGACTGTCAAATTATAATTCTAGTGTTTGAGTTCTCATACCTCAAAACTCAAACACTAGGGAGATCACTTATACTTGAAGATTAGTCAATCCGACTTGACATTTTAAGAAGTTATTCAAATAATCGATTGCTTTGGGAAATAAATTTCTAAGAGTATTCCGACATTATTTACCGCAATCTCAACTCAGTCAGTTGTATTTCTCATATCAAGCATAAAACACTTCAAACAGTGTTGAATGAAATCTTCAAAAATGCATATACTACTCTTACACAAAAAGGATCAAGAACTCCATGTCGAGTCAAGAATCCCACGATAACAAACGAGACTTTTATGTTCAAGTCAACATAAATGTATGAAACTATGCCATCAGAATAAAGTTCAATTTGAACAAACACATGGCTTATATTCAGTCCAGCAACTACCATTCAAGTTAAAAAGCCTTTCTTAGTGGCTAATTATATTATGACTCGGATCGATTATCCCGAACATCTCAAATATTATTTCGGACATGTGTCCCTCTCTACTTGGAAGTATGTTCATATACTCCAATTTGGATTCAAAATCCAATCAGATTTAATGTCTCTTCAAGATAAATCTACTAAGATCCATATTTATTTGGGATCAGTATTCCCTCAGACTCAATGTCTTACCGAGATCAATACTACAGGATTAATATTTCCATAAACTAAAAGTCTACTCAGATCAATCGATCCTCTTTTATGCCTGAATGAAAATGAGACGTCCTTTTCATAGCGTTTAAATATATAAAAGGCCCTCTTTTATTTAAAAGTTAGACACCCAAGGGTGCAACATTAAGACAACTCACATGTAACGATGCATCCAAATATATATTTCAAGTCTGTAAGACTAAATATGAGCACTCAAATAAATTCATAAAGTGCCGTGAAAAGTTATTACTCGGACAAATTCCCTAAAGTACCAAATGATGATATTAGACCCGAAAGACACGAAGAAGTAACTGAATTCCCGGTCTAGGTCCCAACCCTTCTGATGAAATAAAAAGGGTTAAGTAGTCATAATCTAAAAAGTATAAACCTTCGAGTCCCGTATGTAATTTTCTTTTCAGGAAATGGACCACATGGAAGGAATAATCAAGTGCTCATACTTCAAAGCTCTAATACTTTGGGGACTATAGAAGGAAAAAAATTGGGAAATGCAGAACTCAAGTCAAGCCTAAGGTCTACCCAACAAATCAAAACTTAAGAGCGAAGTCAAGAGCCAAAAACGCAAGCCTGATTCAAAAACCTAAAAAAACACTCGTGGATGTAAACGAAATGTTCAGGTTAAAGGAAATATTTAGCCAAGGGTTGCAAGATATACCCTTGTATTTATTAAAAATTGTTGTCAATGAAAACAGTTACGGATAAAAAACCCATACCTTTATAAAAACTGTTACAAACAAAAAACAGTTATTCCCTTGTATTAACTCGAAAAAACTGTTACAAAAGAAACCAGTTACGAAATACAAGCTTGTATCAAACCTGTTAAAAGAAAACAGTTGCAACATGAGTTTTAGACAATAATCAAACACATGTAAAATGTTGTGAAAGTTCAAACAAAAACTTTCTTCAGAAACATTCTTAAACATGTGAAAAATTCCTATCACTCTATTGCATTATTACACCATTATGAAGTTGAGACATCTTCTTCATTAAGTGTAGATAAAAAAGGTCCCTCTTTCATAAACCGTGCCTAATACAAAAAGGTACGAGTAATCTAAAGAATTTTTATAAATGCAAAGACTTAAAGGGTTAAACAAAAACCCAAACATTAGAGTAGGCAGAAAACAAAGCCGAAATTTATATCGAAATTGCCAAACATAAATCAAACATTTGTCTTCAAACCCCGAAACAAGACAGGGGTAAACCAACTGCTTATTGACGAAACGAACATGAGCGTTGGAAGTCTCATCTGAATCTCTAAGTTCTGCACTCTTTTTTCCTTTGTCCGATTTTTGTCCCTATTGGGTTTTTTCGGCACGATTTTTAATGAGGCAGGGGCAATGGACAAAAAGATAAAATCTTCCACTTCCCAGTCATATCACAGTGAATAACCAGAAAATGGGGGGACTATCGGTATTGGCAAAAAATAGACTCGCCATGTGGGTCTATTAAATGGCAGCACGTGTCAGCAAAGCTTGGAGAGAAGTGAAGAACGACATGTAAAGATGATATGTTAAACACCCCTGGGACCGAACATACCGAACATGTTAGCCTCGGAACTGAAGATCATAAGATAGCCTAGATCAGGTGTGGGAGAATACCTCATAATTACAAATGAGGAAGGAATCAATTAATCCAGGATTATATGGGATTTATCATCATTACTCCATCAGTTAAAAATCAATTATGTAACGTGCAATAAATGATTGTAACGGTCAGAACAAAGCAATCAATTGCAAGATTGACTCAACAAGCACGAGATTGACTCAATGGGTACGGGAGTAACTCATCAGCCACGGGATTGACTCATCAGTTATGGAATTAACTCATCAGTTATGAAATTAACTCATCAGTTACGAAATACCAGCATTTACACAGCTGTTACAAGTCTTCCAAAAGTAATGGATGGGTCGAGTAAATGCTCATAATGGACCCATTATTCAAGGAGAATGGTTACTTAGATTTATCCCTATAAATAGACATAGTTTTATCATAATCAAGGGATCTGACTTTCTTCTCTATAATTTTGTACATTGTAATTCATATCATCTTGCTCCAAAGCTAGCCATAGTTTGGCCCTTCAAGCTCTGTTCGGCTCAACATCCTCTCAAGGATTATTCAATAAGAATTATTTCTTCTCTGGTTTATTTTTATTATATTGTCTGTCATTGAATTTATTTTTGCACTTCTCTATCAGTTTGCATTAACAAAAAATTATATCTTTCGGATTGAATCGGTTGCTTGTGGCCCATCACATAAAATTATTGCTTTGACCTTGAAAACTATTTTTTGGGTTAAACATCCTCACCATAGCTTCATAGTTATGTAATCCTAACCTCGTTTTCTTCCATTTTTATCAACACTCATTAGATTCTAGGCCTAAAAACATGAGATTAAGGGTAGAAAATTAGGGATTTGGGTAGAGTTAGGGCTTTTTTATTATTTGGGAATTCGACCTCGTTTTGGGGTCAGATTTCAAAACAAATTACATATTCGGGCTCGTGGGTGAATGGGTGATCGGGTTTTGGTCCGAACCTCGTGTTTGGACCAACTAGGTCCGGGGTCTATTTTTTGGATTTTTGGGAAGAATGTTAGAAAGTCTATAATTAAGCATTGGAATTGAATTGTTTAGCCTTTATTGATGTTATTGAGTCCATTATGTCTAGATACGATTGATTTGGGGTCGGGTTCGAAAGGAAAAGCAGTGCTTGAGGCTTGGTTTGGATCATTGGAGTCGAGGTAAGTGTTTGGCCTAACCTTATCTTGAGGGAATAGGTGTTGAGTCATATTTGCTACTTGTTTATCCCATGTTAAACGTATAGGTGAGGTGACGAGTACATATATGTTGTTGTCAAGCATGCCCGTGCGTCGATTTTTGTGATATATGTGATTTTCATCGATATTCATTGTGTTAGGAAGTAAGTTTCACTTTGGAGGTTATACAATTGATGGAAATTCTTGGTTGTGAATATTGTTGATAAATTGTTCGGTTGTGGATTATTTTGTTAGGTTATACACTTGAGAGAGATTGGTTATAGTTGTGTCCCTTGCCGGGATGGTATTATTTCGGTTGTTGTTCCCTTTCCAGGATGTTGTGACTTATGATTTATGTTGTTGATTTTCCTTGCCAAACTGTTGTTCTTGATATTGTTTGGGTGAGGAAGAGTGTAAAGCACGAAGGGTGATGCCGTGTATTTATTTATTGCTCTGTGAGGACGAGATTGTAAAAGCACAAAGGGTGATGCCGTGCCAGGATATGATAATTGAAAGCACGAAGGATAATGTCGTGCCGTTTTATTTATTTATTGTCTTTGTGAGGATGAGAGTAAAAGCACGAAGGGTGATGCCGTGCACTTGTTTTGGTGAGGACGAGAGTAAAGCATGAAGGGTGATGTCGTGCACTTGTTTCTTCTATGTTGTTATTTCCTATTGTTATTTTGATACTTAGACTGTTGCCTTGTTCTGTTATTCAATAATTCTTTTCCCCTTTGTCCCAAGCATGTTTTCCCCCGTTTTTGTACTTAACTGTTTACTTCCTGCCGTTATTTATGTTATATATTATTGAATTGCACAGATGTTTATTATTTGTCGTGTCCTAACCTCGTCACTACTTCGCCGAGGTTAGGCTCGGCACTTACTCAGTACATGGGGTCGGTTGTACTGCACATCTTTATGTTGTGTTGATCCAGGTACCGGACCCAGTGGACACTGATCGAGGAGGCTTCCTTCAGTCCACCAGGCGACACTGAGGTAGTCCTGCAGGCATCCGCTGGTCTTGGCGTCACCTCCTATCTTACTTCTTTTCCTGTCTTTATGTATTTCTGAGACAGTAGTACTTTGTTTATTCAGACCTTTATTTGTAGAAATCATAAACAGTCCGTGAAATTGTGACACCAAGTTTTGGGAGTTGTTATTAAGGATTTTGTAATACTATTAATTAAGTTGTTAGATTTCATTTCTTCTGCATTTTCATTTTCATGTGATCTTGTAACCAGTAGCATTGGCTAGCCTAGCGGTTCAATGTTAGGCGCCATCACGGTCCCGGCGCTGGGAAATTTGGATCGTGACATCAGGTTTATTATCAGGTGTTAATTAATTTTGGTTGATTAGCTATTAATTAGTTTAACTCCTTAAACTTAGGTTAATTGATCCTATAATTTGTTTTAGCTAATTAAACCTAATTGATTATCTTAACTAGGATTTAGGACTTAGTTATTCATTTGAGAGAGTATTAACTTAAGTTAACTTATTAAACAAAAATATATTTTTAGAAGGTTATCACTAATTAGATTAACCTTGAGTTTAGGATTAAGCTAAGTTAATTCATGACGATCTAGTGGTTCAGAATCAACTAATCTCTGAATTAATCGTTAATTAATCTAAATGGATTAACAGTCTTAAACAAGAAACCTATATGCAAAGAGTGACATTCCAGAACAATAGCAAACAACACTTGATTATTCAACAATGAACCAAGAAAGAAATCAAAAATCCTAAATGAAATCAAAATTGACCTAATGAGAATAAGCAGGATCAAAATTAATGGGATTAAAACCCTAAGTTAACATTTACCTAAATCGATTAGTCAACTAACACAATCAAGTAGACAGGGAAGCAATTAATCAAAAAGGGACAGTAACACTTAGATAAAAATAATAGTGAATAAAAAACTTAAACACGAATCAGTTAAGCTAACCATTCGTAATTATATTTCAATAAGCGGAACACCTAACCAATTAATGATGATTAACAGAAAATCCTGAACAACTAAACATGGCTACATGACACGAAATAGTGATACACGTATGGTTTCAAAAAAATACAAAAAGATACAAAGGGAAGTAGGGGGTACCAGTGATAGCAGTTGAACAGACTCAGGTGACTTGCCGGAACTTGGCTGGATTCCGGCGGGCTTGGAAATGGTCCAACCCACATGAATCAATATCTCTCATCGAGAGCTATTGACTCATGTAGGTTTGAGTCATTAACTCCCTCAGATTCGGTCAGTGGACAAAAAGCCTAGATTCCAATTCTTAGATTTGGAATTGGAGGTTTTTGGGTGACTTTTTGGGGAAACTAACACTAGGAGGTGATTGAGGGAGTCAAGGAGATTGTATGGTAGAAATTTGGGGCCGCGGAGCAGGGCGGGGGACGGCGGAATCAGGCGGGGTGTTTTAGAGAGAAGGAAGAGAGACGGACAGGGGGGTGTTAGACTTAAGGGAATTGAGGTAGGTGGGGGGTGTTTGGACAATTAAATAGTAGGGGGTTGTGGGGTTCCCAGTCGTTTGATCAAAATAGATCAACGTCTGGGATCATTTCATTTAAACAAACGGGGCCATTTTTAGGACAAAAGGGGGCCGGCCGGGTGTGGGTTAATTGGGTTGGGTATTTTTAGGTGTGTAGAGATGGGATTGGGCCTGGTGCATTGGCCCAGGTCTTATTCTTATAGTTTTTAATCTTTGGGTACTTAGGTTAAATCAATTAAATTAATTTAAACAATTTTGATTAATCATAATTAATTTTAACCTAGTTTCATCCAATTATGACTCAAATAATTAATTAAAGTGAGATTATTAATCCTAATTATTTAGAACGTATTTTTTTGTAATTTTCCTAATAAAATGATTGAATTAACCAACTAAGTATTAAATTGAACCGAACCTAATTATGCAATTAAAATAAAATGTTTTTGTTATTATTCATCATTTTATAAATTTTAAAAGGTGGATTATGACCATGTAATGCAAACAATTCACAAATAACACTAAGATTCAACAAAATTTATAAAAATTAATTTATTTTAGTGAATTTTGTAAGAGTATATGGTGGGTGAAAAATCACGTGCTCACAGCTGCCCCTCTTTGCTCGGAAATACGAAGAGTTTTCGGGAAAAGACAAACTGAGCAGTCATGAACGACTTTTACCCATTCGCATACTCCATGTGAAACGTTTTTGAAAATTTTGACTGAACCCTGCTTCAAAGGTTGCCTACATATCCTTGGCTATAAAGGAATCAGGTCAGTGTAATTCTGAAAATTTTGGTGGCTGGGACTACCGGTAACTGTGATTTCACTAAGGTTGTTGATGTTGTTACTGTTTTTGAGCTCCTTATTACACTAAAGTAACAAAACAAAAGACTAACTAAACCTATCAGCTACTAGTTACAAGATTTCTATCTAAGGCTTGGTCTTGAGTCTTGGCCTTTTGCTGACTCTGACCTGGATATTGATGCTTGTTAGCCGCAGGTGCTGGTTTCGTCTTATCGTTCTTCGGATCAAGGCAGGATATACGGAACGGATGACTTCAATCTCGTCCTGAATAGTCCATGTCTTCCCCGCTTCTACACTTTGGATTCAAACTTCTCTTTTCTCTTTTTGTTTTTATTATTCTGGATCGAAACTTCTTCTTTTGGTCGCCTCGAGTCCACTGTCCTAAAAAATGGAATCTGTGCAAAATCAAAAGCAAACGAACGAAATTTTTTGCCCCAGTTTTCACTAGAAAAATTTCATGAGTAATTGCAAGAAAATCTATACTACTTTATTATTGAAAGCGGTGAAAATCCGGGAATAGTGCATCCAGAGTGCATGTAGACTAGGGGGTGGATACCCTATGCATAAAAGTAATATCAACTAGGGATTGGAGTCCCTATGTTTCAAATGATTGACGGGTTATGGTGGTGTCTGGGGAGGATCAACGGGTTATGCCGTTGTCGAGAAAGAAATCATCAGGTTATGCTGGTGTCTAGGAAGGTCAACAGGTTATGTTGTTGCCGGAAAAAGGAGATTACTGGGTTATGCTAGTGTCAGGAAGCGATCAACAGGTTATGGTGTTGTCAAGAAAGATCACCAGGTTATGTCGGTGTCTAGAAGGTCAACAGGTTATGCTGTTGCCTGGGGAAAAGAGATCACTGGGTTATGCCAGTGTCAGGAGATCATAAACGGGTTATGTTGTTGTCAGAAAGATCACCAGGTTATGCCGGTGTCTGGAAGGTCAAGGGGTTATGTTGTTGCCGGAAAAAAGGAGATCACTGGGTTATGTCAGTGTCAGGAAATGATCAACAGGTTATCCTATTGTCAAGAAAGATCACCAGGTTATGCCGATGTCTAGAAAGGTCAACAGGTTATGCTGCTTCCTGGGGAAAGAAGATCACTGGGTTATGCCAGTGTCAAAAAATAATCAACAGGCTATGCTATTGTCGGGAAAGATCACTAGGTTATGTCGGTGTCTACTAGGTAGTGGGACCCTATGTTGGAAGAATCATCAGGTTATGTCGTCATCAACTAGAGAGTGGGACCCTATGTTGGCATTAACTAAGGACTAGGATATCCTAGGTTTGCATCGAGTTATGTCGGCATCAGGTTATGCTGGCATCAACTAGGGAGTGGAGACCCTATGTTGGCATCAACTAAGGACTGGGATATCCTAGGTTGGAAAAGGTGTAGCTAGGGATTGGAGACCCTATACTACTTTCGGTTTGGACTGTTTTCAACATCATTTGTTCTTCTTTTCTTTTCTTTGCATTTTATTTTTAGAGAATGAGTGAATGCGGGAAAGAATTTGGAGGAAAACTCCCTTTGGAGTTGTTGTTGCAGAGTCGGTTCTAACTCTTCCTCCTTTTCTTTTGGTTACACCAGCATTTTGCGAGGTTACTTTTGAGTTACACCTGTTTCCTTCAAACAAAGAACAATTGTCAGTTTGAAATGGTGGTTGGTTTTACGGCCTTGATTATTTCAACTTGTTTTATCTTGGCCCCTTTGATGAATATTTCAACTACTTGCTTGCTTTCTGGGGATTGGGTTTTATCTTTAAACCCGAGGATCTTGTCTTTCCGGATGGCAATTGGTCACGTGGGATCCAACATCCGACTTTTGTTTTGCCTTTGTAGGTCTTTCAATTTTGACTTGTTTTTCTTTTGGATTTTAGAGCGTCAGGGGGAGTTTTAGCCCCTCAAATTCAGATGCAACAGTTAGTTGCATGGGACATAACATTTCCGACTTTATTTCGGCTTTATCGGCCTTTCATTTCTTACCTTTCTTCCAGCTTTAAACTTTAGAGCATTTGGAGCACTTCAGCTTTCGAAATTTTGCCGAGATGGTTAGCCACGTGGGACTCAACCTTTCAACTTCTTTCACCTTTATAGGCACTTCAATTTGATTTTTCTTCTTTCAAGAGTTTTGCGTTTGAAGCATTAGTCGTTGTGGCCCGTCGGGATTGCCTCGATGCCCCTGATGAGGCTAGATGCCTTTGCATATTGGCCCATGTCAAATGAGTACCCTGTAAATCAATTTTTCCATCCTTTCTTTGCTTTGCCTTAGAAATAGAGTTAGCTGAAAGGGATTGAAAGAGAATAACAAAGAAGCGGAGACAATGAATTTGGACAAGAAATATCCCTTTCGGGAAAGAGAAGAAGGACTTATCTGGAGTGTATACGGCCTTCAATGAACATGACATGCGCCTTGGACTGGATGCCTGAACTATATAAACCATCTGACTCTCAGAAATTCGTCACGATTTTTACCTCGAGGTTGAGAAACCTTGCCCCAGACCATACCGATATCAATGAACAATCATCCTCTTTTCGATCAGTAGTGCTTTTTGCGGGTTTTTACCGACTAACCTCTCTGATTTCTCTTCTCGCCATCTCCCTATAATGCTCTTTGCGAGTTTTCACTAACAAGACTCTCTCATTTTTAGTTTCTCTACTCACCGTCGCTTTATGGTGCCCGTGTGGGTTTTCACCAATAAGACTCTATCATTTTACTTTTCTCTTCTTACCATCGCCTCACGGTGCCCGTGTGGGTTTTCACCGATAAGACTCTCTCATTTTAATTTCTCTCATTTATCGGATCCAAATAGTTGTATCCTCCCATTTTGGACTTCTTTACCGATTGATCGGAAGGACTTGAACAGGATTTGGGGTAAAGCATTTGTATTAAATTACAACTTTGGAACTTTTCAGGCGAATCATTGCCGAATATTAACACTTGCCCCAGCTTAAACTCTTGGGGGGAATGTGGATTTTTGTTTTTGTGTGACTGAACCCCAGGGAGAGGCTGCCTACGTATCCTTTCGGAATCAAGTCGAACGTAGTTCAGGGAAACATATTGTTTTTGTTTTTTGTTTTTTGCTTTTTATTTTTTTTTATTTTTTTTTTATTTTTGTTTTGATTTTTCTTTGGTTTTTTCATCATTGGTTTTTTTCTTGAATCAACAACACTTCCAGGTTCCAAAGAGGGTAATCAAAGAAAAGTAACCGGCTCAAAGGGTTTACAAAAGTTGGTAGTGTTTGAGGTAGCATGAATGAAAGACTTCGTCATTTCGATCGGGAGCGTTAATATCACGAAAAGGTCAAACATAGTACCTTTTGACTGCATCTGCATTGAAAGCAGTTTCGGGGTCATTTCCTTCGATCTCCCCCATGTACAATGCTCATTTTGGTAGCAATTTCCTTATGATGTATGGACCTTTCCAATTCGGGGTGAATTTTCCATTCGCTTCTTCATGGCGCGGGAGGATACGTCATAGGACGAGTTTCCCTACTTCAAAGTTCCCGGGCCGTACTTTCCTGTTATAAGAGCGGGCCATTCTTTGTTGGTATAACTGCCCGTGACAAACTGCGGCCATTCTTTTTTCATCAATTAAAGTTAGTTGTTCCAACCGGGTTTTGACCCATTCATCATCCTCAATTTCAGCTTCAACGATGATTCGAAGGGAGGGGAATTTTGACTTCTGCAGGGATTACGGCTTCAGTACCATAAACAAATAGATAAGGCATAGCCCCAACCAATGTGTGCACGGTCGTGCGATAACCCAATAAGGCAAAAGGCAACTTCTCGTGTCACTGTCTGGAACTTTGGATCATTTTTCTGAGGATTTTCTTGATGTTTTTATTTGCTGCTTCGACGGCACTGTTGGCTTTGAGCCGATAAGGGGTGGAATTACGGTGTGTGATTTGAAACTGTTCACATACCTCCCTCAGCAAGTGACTGTTTAGATTTGTAGCGTTGTTGGTAATGATAGTTTTTGGAATGCCGAAACGACAGATAATGTTTGAATGCATGAAGTCCATAACTGTTTTCTTCGTGACGTCTTTGAAAGTGACTACTTCGACCTATTTTGTGAAATAGTCGATGGCAACCAAAATAAATATATGTTCATTTGAAGCTTTTGGCTCGATTGGCCCAATAACATCAATTCCCCAGGAAATTAATGGCCAGAGTGCTGACATGGGATGTAATTCTGAGGGTGGTGCATGAATCAAGTAATCATGTATTTGACACTGATAGCATTTTCGGACAAAACTGAAGCAATCCTTTTCCATGGTCATCCAGTAATATCCTGCTCGCAGAATTTTCTTTGCGAGGACGTACCCGTTCATGTGGGGGCCGCATACTCCTGAGTGTACCTCATTCATAATCTTTTCAGCTTCTTTGGCGTCTACGCATCTTTACAGATTCAGATCTGGAGTCTTTTTGTACAACACTTCTCCGCTTAAGAAGAAACTGTTAGCGAGCCTTCTGATGGTTCTTTTTTGATCCTCATTGGCCTACTCGGGGTATTCTTTTGTTTTCAAGAACCTCTTGATATCATGATACCATGGTTGGACATCGGGATCTATTTCAATTGTGTTACGATAACCATGTCTTTCTTTGATTTGAATCTCCAGCGGGTCAATATGGACATTGCCTGGATATGGCAGCATTGCAGCTAGGGTAGCCAGTGCATCAGCTAACTCATTGTGGCATCGAGGAATATATCTGAACTCGACGGCTTTGAATCGTTTGCTAAGATCCTCCACATGTTGTCTATATAGAAGGATCTTAACATCTCGCGTTTCCCACTCCCGTTGAGCTTGCTTGATGCTCAAGTCAGAGTCTCCCATGATCAATAACTCTTCTACATCCATGTCAATGGCCATGTTCATGCCCATTATGCAGGCTTCATATTCGGCAGTATTGTTTGTACAGAAGACCCGGAGACGGGCCGTGGCTGGATAGTGTTGTCCTGTGGGAAAAATCAATACTGCCCCAATCCCAACACCTTTTGCGTTGACTACTTCATCGAAGAACATTTTCCAGGTGTTAGTGTCTTCTGAGATTACTTCCATTGAATTTACTTCCTCGTCTGGGAAATAAGTGCTTAAAGGTTGGTATTCATCATCAACCAGGTTCTCAGCCAAATGATTGGCCAAGGCTTGAGCTTTCATAGCTGTGCAGGTGACATAGACAATGTCGAACTCCGTGAGCAGGATTTTCCATTTTTCTAGCCTTCCTGTGGGCATTGGTTTTTGAAATATTTATTTTAAAGGATCCAACATAGTTATGAGATAGGTGGTATAGGCCATCAAATAATGTCTGAGCTTTTGAGCAACCCAAGTTAGGGCACAACAAGCTCTCTCCAGCAGAGTGTATTTGGCTTCATACCCAGTGAATTTCTTGCTCAGATAATAGATGGCTTGCTCTTTCTTCCCGGTAACGTCATGTTGCCCGAGGACACATCCAAAAGAATTATCCAAGACTGTTAGGTACAAGAACAAAGGTCTTCCTGGTTCAGGCAAGACCAACACTAGTGGACTTGACAAATATTCCTTGATTTTGTCAAAGGCTTCCTGGCATTCATTTGTCCATTTAATCCTCGCATCTTTCTTTAAAATCTTGAATATGGGCTCATAGGTGGTTGTGAGCTGTGCAATAAAGCGGCTGATGTAGTTCAACCTTCCTAGCAGGCTCATGACCTCTTTCTTAGTTTTTGGAGGTGGCAGATCTCGAATGGACTTTATCTTCGTCGGATCTAACCCAATGCCCCTGTGGCTGACTATGAACCCCAAGAGTTTCCCATAGGGAACGCCAAATGCACATTTAGCAGGGTTCAATTTTAAGTCATATTTGCGTAGCCGCTCAAAGAATTTTCTAAAGTCTCGAACATGGCCCTCCTGTGTCCTGGACTTAATAAGTACATCATCAACGTACACCTCAATTTCTTGGTGTATCATGTCATGGAAGATGGCAGTCATGGCTCTCATATAGGTTGCCCCAGCATTTTTCAAACCGAATGGCATGATCCTATAGAAGTAGGTCCCCCGTGGCATAGTGAATGCTGTCTTTTCTGCATCTTCCTCATCCATCAAGACTTGGTGATACCTTGTATAACAATCCACAAACAACTGTACCTCATGTTTGGCACAATTGTCGACAAGTATATGGATGTTTGGTAGCGGGAAGTTTTCTTTGGGAATTTCTTTGTTCCAGTCCCTGTAATCAATGCATACTCGGAACTTCTCATCCTTTTTTGGTACTAGGACTACATTGGCTAGCCATGTGGTGTATCTGACAAATCGGATTACACCGGCTTTTAATTGTTTAGTGACTTCTTCTTTAATTTTGTCACTGATATCTGTTTTGAATTTTCTTTGCTTTTGTTGGACGGGCGGACAATCGGGATGAGTTGGCAACTTGCGGAACACTAAATCGACGCTTAGTCCGGGCATATCATCGTAGGACCAAGAGAACACATCTTTGAATTCGAACAGAAGTTGAATCAATGCGCCCCTAGTTTTTTCATCCACGTGAAGGCTTATCATGGTTTCTCAGACCTCTTCTGCACTACCCAAATTAACCGGCTCGGTTTTGTTTAAAATTGGCTTAGGCTTATTCTCGAATATTTCCAATTCTCGGTTTATTTCCCTAAAAGCATCATCTTCATCATATTTGGGTTCTTGATTCATTATTTCATGGTTAGACAGCGTATTAAGATCAGGGCATGAAGTCCGCAAACATGTCATGCTATTTAAGGCCGCATTATTAGGACTGAAAATAAGAAAAATAACAAAAATCAGAAAGAATAATAGACGATGAAATTTTGATTTCATTTAATTGAATTTGAAGATATCAGGGGTTTTACATCGAAATTTAAAGACAATAAAATTAAAACACTCGAGTTACACCCTGAAATAACTCGAAGTGTAGAAAAGAATAGTAAAACATGAACTACCAAGATTCCCGCCTGATTGGGAAGGGGGTAGCTTTCCAGTTCTACAATTTGGCATTAGGCCCCATGTATTGCACCTCAACGGTGCTCGAGCCTTCTCACGGCTGAACCATGTGAGCCCCATATAACATTTTCTCATTGCCCCGCAAATGTCTTAAATTTCTTCGGCCGTAAAGGCCTCCTCTTCTTCTTCTATGTATTTTTGTTTGAAAAAGTATTCAGTGATATGCGGGATTGGTTGAGGCAGGTCTTACCCATTGTTCTTGCGTGCGATGGCCCATTTTACATTGGCCTCCATTCCTGGAAACCTATACCGAAGAGTTTTTCACTGGCAAGTAGAGAGATTGGTTATGTGATGCCCTGCAAAGATACCCCGAGTCCTTTTCGAGGTATTTATCCACGTCTGGTCATGTTGGTAGCGACCATGATTGATGCATTTGATAGACAGGGCTAAGGGCATGGAGTACCTTCCTCGTGCCGATCAGCAAGCACAATTTCAAAAGCGTGGTAGACAATGTGCTCACTTCCTTCTCTGGATTCAAGACAGGAGACCGAGGGGTTTATGTATATTGATTGTTCGTCCTCTCCATGGACCACTATCTCTTGATTTTCATATTCAAACTTGACCATATGGTGGAGAGTAGATGGAACGGCCCCACCAGCGTGAATCCAATGTCTTCCTAGTAGGAAATTATAAGAAGTGTCCATGTCTAGGATTTGGAATGTCACCTTGAAATCCACAGGGTCTATGGTCATGACTATGTCAATTTCCCCTATGGTGTCTCTTTTTATACCATCGAAAGCGCGGACACACACATTATTTGGCATGATCCTCTCTGTGCTGATCTCCATTCTTTGTAATGTTGACAGGGGGAAAATATCTACCCCAGATCCTCCGTCGAGCATGACCTTTTTTACATAGTATCCTTCACTTTTGACTGTCAAGTGCAAGGCTTTGTTGTGAGCAGCTCCCTCGGGAGGCAAGTCATTTTGACTGAAGGAAATTTTGTTCACTTTGAAGAAGCGTTCTGCCATTCTCTCTAGTTGCTCGACCGAGATCGTAGTTGGTACATACGCCTCATTGAGCGTCTTCAGAAGTACCTTTTGATGCTCATCTGAGCCCATCAACAAAGACAGGGGTGAAATCTGATCAGGAGTTTTTCTGAGTTCTTCAATCGTAGCAAATTCAGATGTTTTCATTTTCCTGAAGAATTCCTCAACTTCTTCGGCAGTGATAGGCTTTTTGAGGGGAAAGTGTTTATGTTTAGCCATGTTCAACTCCTCTGGGTTATGATACTTCCCAGCGGGTTTTGCTTTGCTCACTTCCCCTATGACTTCTTTTCCTCTATAGGTTACCAGTGTTTGATCATAATTCATGGGGACAGTAGTTGTATCTTCGATTGGGATTTGTGGTCGGCGACTGATGATAAGAAGCTCATTCAGCTTTGGTGAGATGGCCGGACTCTTCACAACATACGTCCCTTTTGGAACAAACATTCTTTATGGCTTTGATTTCAGCTCCAGTCTTCTGGGAGGGCTCAACATGAGCTTCCTGTTCCGGGAAGCTCTTGGAACATAGAGGACAGCTTCTTTAGCTGGTGTCACCTATTTCTCTACTTCCTTGACCTTTTCTTTATCCTGGTTGGTAGGCTTTGTTTTCTTCTCCTCCCTGCCTGGTTTTGCCACCGTTTTAGATTTCTTTTCTGTGTCTACGATGGCAATGATGTATTTTAGCGCAGGGTCAAATTCCTTGTCTTCACAAATCATTCCAATGACGGGCCCGTTGTTGTGGGCTAGCAGTGGATTGTTTGTTACATTAGGGACCTCCTCGTCCCTTAACACCACTTTTTTCTGTTCAATCAAACTTTCTACTGCTCTTTTGAGAGTCCAGTGGTCCTCAATATAATGCCCTTCCACTCCAGAATGATAGGCACAACTGGTACCTCACATGTACGATGGAGATTCCAGATTTTGCCTATTCGGAGGTACAGGCTGCAGAAGTCCCATCTGAACTAGCTTTGGAAAGAGGCTTGAGTATGACTCACCGATAGGAGTGAAGTTAGTTCTCCTTGGTAGTTCATGGGGATGGGCATTGTATTGATAATTTTTCTGATAAGGGCGTGGAATATATGGAGCTTGGTGAGGATGGTTATTTCTGGGTGGTGGAGCTTTTTTTTTATTATACTGTTGTTGTGGTCGGGGATGCGGCTGAGCATTCATCACTGCATAGGGGAGGGGGACATAGCATAGGTAGCGTCCTGATGAGGATAATAGTGTTGTGAAGCTCTAGGAATGGGCCTGGATATTCCCGAGGTTGTCGAGAATTCCTAACTCCTGAAGCCATCATGGCTCCCTCTTCCTTATTCTTTATGCTTGCTAGGCCTCCCGAGCCGCTCTGAATGGCTTGGGAGGTGGCTCTCAGGGCAGACTGACTTAAGATACGGACCATCTTTAAGCCATTTTCTACCATTTCTCCAATTTTAATGGGCTCTGCGAATGGTTTGCCCATGGCAGACATCATGTTTTGGAAGTAATCGGCCTCTTGGGCCTGCAGGAAGACACTAACCATTTTAGTTTCATCCATGGGAGGTTTTACTATGGATGCCTGTTCACGCCATTTGATGGCGTATTCCTGGAAGCTTTCAGAAGCCTTCTTTTTGAGGTTAGACAGAGAATTTCTGTCTGGGGCTATATCCACGTTGTACTGAAATTGCCTCACAAAATCCCGAGCTAAATCATCCTATATATGCCAACGGGAGATGTCCTGATCAATATACCATTCTGAGGCGATACCAGCAAGGCTTTGTCCGAAGTATGCCATCAGCAGCTCTTCTTTCCCTCCTGCCCCTCTCAATTGATTGCAATATCTTTTTAAAGAGCGATTAGGTCCCCATGCCCGTCGTATTTTTTGAACTTTGGTGTTTTAAATCCCACGGGCAGATGCACATGAGGAAACATGCATAAATCGGCGTAGGACACGCTATTTTGGCTGCCCAGGCCCTGGATGTTTTTCAAACTTTGCTCAATTCCTTTCATCTTTCGGGTCATCTCATCTTGTTCAATATTTTTCAAGATTTTCTCTGGCTCCATAGGAGATTCAAATTGTGGATACTGCGGATAAGAGTTTGGAGTGACTCGGGTTTTATCCAGCTGGAACTGAGGAGCTTGAAAAGTGAAATTTGATGGCTCAAAGCTCTATCGTGGCAATGGTGGTTGCGCCATACCGGCAGCTGGCGGCGCGATGAATACAACAGTGGGTATTCAAGAAGACGGTGCCTGGGGGCGGACCTCATTAGGAATTCCAATGTAGTTTGATGTCATAGTTGGGAACCCAAATGGTACGAATGGGTTCGTTACTGAAATTGGCACATTGTGGTCCCTCCAGTTCTGGGGATCAACTCAGGGAAACCGAGGATAGAATTAGGCGGCTCTCGGCCATGGACCAAGCATCCCACATTTCTAACATGCGGCATCTCAGTCTCCTATTTTCTTCGGCAACTGCTGATTCTATTTGTGGGATGACCAATGTGGGGCCACCCTCAGGTTCCACAATAGACAGATGGCTTTCAAATGTCATTGCGATGCTTCCTTTGGATCTGGTAAAATAAGGGTGTGTCGCCAGAAAACCACCGCAAAACTCAACCACCTTAAAAGTAAACCTTTAGAGAGTATACAGTAAACAGTTTAGTGGGAGGTATTAACATATAAGGAATCACACATTGGGATGCGGTGCACCTAAACAGTTAAACGTTTTTCTAACATTTGCGATAGTTGCGTGTTTCATTCCGGCTTTACTGTTCTCTCTCTTTTCTTTCTTTTTATTTTTCTTTAAGGGTTATGATGGAATCCTATGTGGATTGCGTACGTATCTTGACGCCGCATGAATAAGATCATTACGTAGTTCAAGGAATAGATAAAAATAAATAAAAGGCAATTTCATTTCATTACTAAAGATAGTTCTTTTTCATTACTAGTGATTTTGGAAATACTGAAAAACATGAAAGAAACGTACAGACTCTGGACAAAAGATAGAACAACTTAATACAGACTCGAAAACTAAAACATCAATAGTAAAGAAGAGCTTCTGGTTATCTTCTTGGGGCCTATGGTGCATTGGCGGGTCTCTGCGCAGGTCTGTGTGCAATGTCCCCCTGGAGTCGATCTAAATTGTCCATCACATGGGGGATGAAAGTCATCATGGTGGCAAAGAACATGGAGGTAGTCATACTCCACACTCGTGACATTTCTACACAACGTAGTCAGCTATTTCTTTGATCCTGTTTCGAATTACCCCTTTCTCCTGAAGTAAGCGTTGTATAAGATGTGCTCGGACCTCCAATACCTGGGAATTTGCATTGTTCTGATCCTGTAACCGTTGCACCGTTTCCTACAATTTGCCAATCCGTGCATGAAAGTGCTCCCTTTCTGTTCTGAAATCTTTAGTCTATTGGACCATTTCATTTCCCATGGCAAATAGTTTTTCCTTCAAGATTACAATTTCTTTTCCATATTTCTGCCTCAAGTGATGAGCCTGTTCTTCTGTCCCTTTTGCTAATTTGTTTTGGGCATCTAACAGGTCTTTTTCAGCTTTATTCAAATCGAAGGCATATTCATGAACCTTCGTCCTCAGGTTGCTAATGATTTTCTCATCTCTTTCACTCCTTACAGGTGTCTCGACGGCTATTTTCAAACTCCAGATTTGGGCACAAAGCGCCTCATTCTATCAGATCAATTGTCATTTTTCGCCCTCAACTACCGGTGCTTGCAACTCATTGTCAAACTCCAGATTTCTTAATTTTTCTTTTAGAGCATGGATGGTGTCTTGATATCCTTTTTTCCTTTTCTCCCCAAGCTAGCCTTTCTTGAATTTTATCGTCAAAAGCTTGAACATGAGGCCTTTTGGAAGGCCTTTCCGGCTCGGGCTCTGGTTCTTCAACAATGCAACTTCTCTTTTCAAACCACGCCGCATATCCTGGATCTACTTCTCCTCTAGAAAGATCAGGCACTTGAGTATCTTCTTTCAAGTACCGACACCCATTCCAGCTTTGTTGAATTAAGGCCTCAGGTAAGAGGGCTTCAGGATGTAGTTCAATGACTTGGGTGCTCAAACTTCCTCTTCGGGTATTACTTGATATCGGCCCAATTGTCTCAAAACCCTCAGGGGTGCATAAGGTTGAACACTTTTGAGACCTATTAACAGTAGATGATTCTTGGTAGCCGACATATGTATGACCTCCTTGAGAGGCAGCCATCCCAGAGTCCACTCTATTTGGCTTTCTCGTAAAGACCTCAGATGATCAACCCAAGCCTCAACTCTTTCCAGGGAATGGTAATCCTTTACCCTCTCTTCATAGTTCTCAATGAAATTGGTTTTGTCAAGACCATAGCTCATAAATTTTGGGTGGTGACGAAGGTGTTCGATTAGCCACATTTGGAGAATAATATTGCAACCTTCGAAAAATGTTTTTCCTGACTTGCACCCAGTCAAAGCTCGAAAAATGTCAGATAATATGAGTGGAGACAAAGTATGATCTTTCTTTTCAGTTAAAACCTGGGAAACTTTGGCCACTCGAACATCAATGGTTCCTTTGGCATTAGGAAAGACCATGACACCTAAAAATGCTACGATGAAGGCTACTCGGCGATAGATCCTCCAAGTATATTTGTCTTGTTTGTTAGTCAAACCATTATCATGTACTTCAAATCCGTCTGAGATGCCATATCTGGAGTATAGTAAATAGAACGAGCAATAGCCGTCAACCACCCGGTCTTTCCTGAGTTGTCTGCTAATGGAAGGAACTCAAAGAACCGGCGCATAGACATGGGTCTTGGAAAGATAAATTGTTGATTCCTTAAGTCCCTACCTCTTATAAGGTCGGAGTGAGCTCAAAATATGAGAAACGGAATATATTGTGAAGCGGGTCACGGAAGGTTACCAAGGCTTTGTGTCACGACCCAAAATTCCCAACATTAGGAGTCGTGATGGCGCCTAACACCACACTTTCTAGGCAAGACAATGTTAGAATTTGGTTAACTACTTCCCTTAAATTTCCATTTGAACATAATACACAATAACAAAGTAAAGCTTACGCTGCTGACTTTCTATGTTACATTTTTAAGCACAGATCCAGGTGAGGTTATGTCATATAAATAACTTAGGACCACCCCAGGTTCTGGTGTCACAAATTCACTAACTTCTAAAATAATGCTACAAATAATGACTGAAAGAAATAGTGCAACTGTTCTGGAGGAAATAAAATAGTATATGTAAAGTGGGAGAAGATTCTCGGACTCTGCGACGCCGGCAGATGTACCTCGTGTCTCCAACTGAATAGTGGCCGCTCTGGAATCCTCTACTGTTGACTAGTGCCTGGATCTGTGCAAAAATAATGCACAGAGTGTAGTATCAATACAACCGACCCCATGTACTGAGTAAGTGTCGAGCCTAACCTCGGAGAAATAGTGACGAGGCTACGGAGGGGCAATGTAACTTAACATGTAACAGTACATATAGAGCAAAACAAGAAGAAGAAAAAATGAATCTAACAAACAAGAACAATAAACCTGTAACAATAATAGAGAAAGCAAGAAGGAAATCTACACAAAATAAATTTACATACTGCAACAATAATTCCATAACATAACCGCCTCTTTCAGGCCTCAGCTATAACCAATTCTCAGTAATTTCCAAGTTTCAAACTTTAAACTTTGAAGGAAAAATATTTCAAAAATCATGAAAATAGTAAAAATAAACATTTTTGACTTTTCCAAATCCGTAAGGCTCAAATCCTTGAGTTTTTTTCAAAGAAAACCAGTAAAAACTTCATTTGAAATTCAGTATAACATTTTTCGTAAAATCCAATAAATTATAAGTGTCCTTCCTTATTTCACGTTTTTGTTGCGGTATGCAACCCGATCCCACATGTCCTCTCTTATTCCTCCTCCCTATATATATCACATTATCACTCCTATTGCGGCGTGCAACCCGATCCCACCTGTCCACCTTTATTACATCTTTGTTGCGGCGTGCAACCCGCTCCCACTAGACATATCATAACCTTATATTAATTTCTGAACATTTCACAATTCAGGCCAAGCCTTTCACAACATTTTCACAATTAAGACCAAGCCTTTAATAATATCTCTCTTTCAACAATATATCAAAGCCTTATATTAATTCATAAAGCTTTCATAATTAAGGCCAAGCCTTTCACAATATCTCTCTTTAACAATATATAAACTCCGTAAAACAACACAAAACTTCTCAATCATTTGTCCAACAAGGAAACCCAATAACAACCAATACTCTTCACAAAATAACCACCACAATGTTTAACAACAAGGTAACAACATCAAATAGTCATAGAACGATCAAGACAGTAATCAATTAAGTTGGGAACGGGGTAAGGATCATGCTTAACAGGCAAATTGGGTGGTGCATAGATACTCGTCACCTCACCTATACACCACACCCATGCATTTCACATAGGAAACAAGTGGGGACTCCTATTCCCCAAAGCCAAAGTTAGACCAAACACTTACCTCAGTCTCGCAAGCAATTCACCGCTCTAGCACTGCCTTCCCTTTAGAAATTGCCTCTAATTTGCTCGAATCTAATTACAATTCGCCCAATGTTATCAATCATAGACTAAAGGAATCATCTTTATTGAAAAATAATGGTTTTACTAAGGTTTCATATGAAATTTTAAAAATTCACCCCGGACCCACTTGGTCTAAACTCGAGGTTCGGACCAAAACCCATTTACCTAATCTCCCCCGAGCATGATTATACAATTGGTATTGGAATCCGACCCCTATTCGAGGTCCAATTCTCCAAATTGAAATTCTTAAGTTCTATCCAAAACCCAAACTTTTACCATAGAAACTCTAGATTTTTGGTTGAAATCATTATTAAAATTTGTTGGGAATTGAAAAAAATTAGTTAGAGGTCACTTACCATTGATTTGAAGAAGTTTGGACCTTGGGAAACTCGCCTATGGAGGTTTAGGTTTTTAGAAAATTGGAAAAGAAGGTAGAATCCCGTCAAAAAGCTGATATAACAGGCTGCAGGTCTCGCATTTGCGAGCTGGGGTTCGCATTTGCGAACCCTGGGCTTTCTGGGCATATTTGCGAACACGGTCCTTCACATTTGCGACCCTGGGACCTCATATTTGTGAGATTAGAGGCTTAACATTGGCTTCGCATTTGCGAAGCCTGACCTCGAAATTGCGAGATTAGAGGCCAGCACACCAGATGTTTCAGCTGTTGGAAATTTTTCTAAGTCTAGACACTCTGTAGCCTACCCGGAACTCACCCGAGCCCTCGTGACGCCAAACCAAACATGCACACACATCTACAAACATCATATGGACTTGTTTGCGAAATCAAATCATCAAATTAACATCAAAATCTACAGATTTGGCCTCAAAATTCAAGATTATCTCAAGAACACTCAAATTTCCAACTTTTCAACCGAATGTCCGAATTGCATCAAATCAACTACGATTCTCATGAAACTTCAGATATAGGACTTATATAACATAACAAAACTTGTTCCGGGCTCCGAAACCACAATACGGGCTCGATATCATATATTTCAAATAATTTTTCATTTCCTTATTTCTTATTTTAACCAGCAGAACAATTTTCTTCAAAAAAAAATTTTTAAGGCTTGGGACCTCGGAATTCATTTTCGGGCATATGACCAAGTCCCATATTTTACTGCGGACCTCCCGGGATCGTCGAAACACAGATCCGGGTCCGTTTGCTCAAAATATTGACCAAAGTCAACTATAATAAAGTTTTAACTCTAGAATTCACTATTTCTCATATTCTAACATAAAAGCTTTCCGGTTTCGCGCTCGGACCGCGCACGTAAATCAAGATATTTAAAATTAATCTTTTTAGGACAATTAAGTAGGACGGAGTCTATATTTATAAAATGACCTCTTGGTTCATCACAATCTCTACCTCTAAAACACATGTTCGTCCTCGAACGGACATAGAAAGTTACCTGAAATTGCGAACACATATGGATATCTACTCTGCATGTCCGACTTGGACTCCCAAGTAGCTTCCTCAACGGGCTGACCTTTCTACTGCACACGAACTGAGGGATAACTCTTAGACCTCAATTGTCGAATATGTCAATCTAAAATGGCTACCGGCTCCTCCTCATAAGTTAAGTCTTTGTCCAATTAGACAGAGCTGAAATCTAACACGTGGGACGGGTCACCATGATATTTTTGGAGCATAGACAACTGGAATACTGGATGAACTGAGGATAACCCCGGAGGCAATGCAAGCTTATAAGCTACCTCCCCCACTCTACCAAGAATCTCAAACGGCCCGATATACCTAGGGCTCAATTTACCCTTCTTTCCGAACCTCATAACACCCTTCATGGGCGACACAGGGAGCAATACCCTCTCACCCACCATGAATGCCACATCACGAACCTTGCGATTGGCATAACTCTTTTGCCTAGACTGAGCTGCACGAAGTCTCTCCTGAATAATCTTGACCTTATCCAAGGCCTCCTGAACCAAGTCCGTACCTAGCAACCTAGCCTCTCCTGGCTCGAACCATCCAACCGGCGACCTGCACCGCCTGCCAAACAATGCCTCATAAGGAGCCATTGGAGCTCGCATGATAGCTATTATTATAAGCAAACTCCGCTAACAGCAAGAACTGATCCCATGATCCTCCAAAGTTGATAACACAAGCGCGGAGCATGTCTTCCAATATCTGAATGGTACGCTCGGACTGCCCGTAAATCTGAGGATGGAATGTTGTACTCAACTCTACTCGGGTACCCAACTTCCGCTGAACTGCTCTCCAAAACTACGAAGTAAACTGCGTGCCCCGATCGAAAATGATAGACACGGGTACACCATGAAGGCGAACAATCTCCCGAATATACAACTCACCCAACCGCTCTGAAGTATAAGTACTTGCCACAGGGATGAAGTGTGCTGATTTAGTCAGCCTATCCACAATAACCCAAACTGCATCGAATTTCCTCTGAGTCCATGGGAGCCCGACAACAAAGTCCATTATGATACGCTCCCACTTCTACTCAGGGATCTCTATCTGCTGAAGCAAACCACCAGATCTCTGATGCTCATACTATACCTGCTGACAATTTAGGCAACGAGCCACATACGCCATAATGTCCTTTTTCATCCTTCTCCACCAATAATGCTGCTTCCAGTCTTGGTACATTTTTGTTGCACCTGGGTGAATAGAATGCTTGGAGATATGGGCCTCCTCAAGAATAAACTCACGAAGGACATCGACATTAGGCACACACAACCTACCCTACATCCTCAAAAATCCATCATCCCCAATTGTAACCTCCTTGGCATCACCGTGTCGAACTGTGTCCCTAAGGACTGCCAAATGTGGGTCATCATCTTGTCGCTCCCGAATATGGTCAATTAAGGAAGACCGAGCGAAAGTACATGCTAGAACACTGTTGGGCGAAATTTCCAACCTCACGAACTAATTAGATAATGTCTGAATATCTTAAGCTAATGGTCTCTCACTGATTTGAATGCACGCAAGGCTACCCATACTCACTGCCTTCCTACTCAATGCATCGGCCACCACGTTGGCCTTAACTGGATGATACAATATGGTGACATCATAATCTTTCAGTAACTCTAATCATCTCCGTTGTCTCAAATTTAGATCCTTCTGCTTAAATAAGTACTGGAGACTGTGATGGTAAATGAAAACCACACACGACACGCCATAAAGATAGTGTCTCCAAATCTTCAATGCATGAACAATGGATGCCAACTCTAAGTCGTGAACAGGGTAATTCTTCTCATGTACCTTCAATTGACGAGACGCATATGCAATCACTATGCCATCCTGCATCAACACTGCTCCAAGGCCAACTCGTGAAGCATCACAATATACCGTGAAAGAACCCAAATCTGATGGTAATACCAATACTGGAGCTGCAGGCAAGGCTGTCTTGAGCTTCTGAAATCTCGCCTCGCACTCATCTGACCATTTGAATGGGGCACCTTTTTGAGTCAATTTAGTCATTGGGGCTGCTATGGATGAAAACACCTCCACAAAACAACGGTAATAACCCGCCAAACCCAAGAAACTCTTAATGTTTGTAGGCATAGCGGATCTAGGACCGTTCTTGACTGCCTCTATCTTTTTAGGATCAACATGAATACCCTCTACTGATACGATGTGTCAAAAAGACTAATAAATCCAACCAGAACTTACATTTAGAAAACTTGGCATATAATTGATTATATCTCAAATTCTGGAGTGCTAAACGGAGATGCTGCTCATGCTCCTCCCGACTACGGGAGTATATAAGGATGTCATTAATGAACACGATCACGAAGGAGTCTAGATGGGGTTTGAAAACCCGATTCATCAAATCCATAAAGGCTACTGGAGCGTTAGTCAATCCAAAAGACAACCAAAAATTCATAATGCACATACCTCGTCCGAAAGGCTGTCTTAGGAACATCAGACGCTCTAATCTTCAGCTGGTGATAGCCCGACCTCAAATCAATTTTTAAAACACCTTGGCGCCTTTAAGCTGATCAAATAGGTCATTAATCCTCGGCAACGGGTATTTATTCTTAATAGTAACTTTATTCAGCTGCCGGTAATCTATACACATCCTCATCGACCCATATTTCTTCTTCACAAATAAAACCGGTTCGCCCCAAGGCGAGACACTAGGTCTGATAAAACCCTCATCTAACAAGTCTTGCAACTGCTCTTTTAATTCTTTCAATTCTGGTGGGGCCATCCGATATGGAGGAATAGAAATAGGTTGAGTGCCCGGAGCCACATGAATACAGAAATCAATGTCCCTGGCGTGCGGCATACCCGGCAGGTCTACAGGAAATACCTTAGGAAACTCTCGCACGATAGGGACTGACCCTATGGAAGAAACCTCAGCATCGAAATCACAAATATGAGCCAAATAAGCCAAACACCCTTTTTCTACCATGCGACGAGCCTTAGCATATGAAATTACTCGACTGGGAGGATGACTAGGAGTCAATTTCCATTCTAATTGAGGCAACCCTGGTATGGCTAGGGTAACTATCTTGGCATGACAGTCTAAGATGGCATGATAGGGCGACAACCAATCAATGCCCAATATAACATCGAAGTCAACCATATTTAGATGCAAAAGATCAACACTAGTCTTAAGACTTTCAACGACTACCACGCACGAACGACATACTCGATCTACCACAATCGCATCCCCCACCGGTGTAGACACATGAATAGGAACACTCAAGGGCTCACGTGGTACATCCAAATATGAAGCAAAATAGGATGAAACATACGAATAAGTAGACCTCGTATCAAACAAAACTAAAGCATCTCTATCACAGACTGAGATGATACCTGTAATAACAGCATCGAAAGACTCTGCCTCTGGCCTGGCTAGAAAAGCATAAAGTCGGGGTTGGGTCCCGCCACCCTGAACCACACCTCCGGGAGGACCTCCACCTCAAGACGGGTTGAACTCTACCTCTAGCTACCTATCATACACCTCTAATATTCTGGCATCTACGTCTAACTGCCTGACCCCTACCCCTTGCTGGCTGGGCAGGTGGTGCTGCAGCCGGTGCCGGAACTATGGCACGAGAACTCTGGTACTGCATTTTGCTACTCATAAACTTCGGGCAAGCTGTCCGAATGTGCCCATATTCACCACACTCAAAACATCCTTCCTGATATGTGGGCAGACCATGATGAACTGGATGACCCCGACTATAGCTCTACAGCGGAAGTGCTCTGATCGGTGCTGAAGGAGAACTGTAGGCGGGCTGAGCAGAAGGAGGCGTATTAGAGCCACGGCCCCCTGAAGTACCATGTGAAACCTATAGTGCTGAATGGAATGGCCTGGAAGAATGACCTCTGCCATCTGAAATCCTTCCTCCAAATGAGGCACCACTAAAATCGCCGGAATGGCGAGGTCTCTTATCTGACCCCTGACCTCCCATCCCAAGAGCTGACTCAATCCTCCTAGCTATATTAGTTGCATCCTGAAGAGACATCTCAGACCCCGTCGCCTTGGCCATCAGCAACCTGATGGGTTGAGCAAGGCCATCAATAAACCGTTTGACCCTCTCCCTCTCTGTGGGAAATATAATAATAGCATGTCTGGCCAGCCCCACAAAGCGAGTCTCATACTGTGTCACAGTCATGCTGCGCTGCTGAAATCGCTCGAACTGATGACGCTTATCCTCTCAGGCAGTAAAAGGTAAAAACTTCTCTAAAAAGAGATGAGTGAACTAATCCCAAGTCATAGCAGGCGATCCAGCTGGTTTAGTCAACAAATAATCCCTCCACCATTGCTTGGCGGAACCCGTCATCTTAAAAGTCATGAAACCAACCCCATTGGTCTCCAAAATTCCAGTATTGCGTAACACCTCATGAAAACTATCCTGATATTCCTGAGGGTCCTCTGAAGTAGCACCACTGAAATGGACAAGAAATAACTTAATGAACATGTCAAGTGTCCACAGGGCGTCGGTAGACATAGCTTCCCCATTAGCGGGCGGCACCGCTGTAACTGGCTGAATTACCCCATCGGGGTTAGCTACTGGGGTCTGGTCCTGGGGAGTAGCCTGGACTGGAGTATGGGTGGCAGGAGTCTGAATTCCTCCCCTAGCTTGAGATATGGCTGCAGCAGCAGGGAATGTGCTCATCTGGGCCACACTCTTCATCAGGCTCACTAAATGGACCAAAGCATCCTGAAGAACCGGGGTGGCAATAAACCCCTCGGGAACCTGAGTTGGTCCCGCCGGAACAGTCTGAGCCGGAACCCCTTCATCAACCTCAATCTGGGGTCCCACAGCTAGGGCTGCTGCACGAGCAATGGGCTGAGTCCTGCCCCTGCCTCGGCCTCTGCTCCTAGTAGGATCTGCTGCTGCTGGAGGATCGGTATTCTGATCAGCGGAAGATAAAGCATGTGTCCTCGCCATCTGCAAGAGAGTAGAAGAATCCAAGTCAGTATTTGAGATGCAAGAGTCGCACGATAGAATAGAAATAAAAGTGGAGTTTTTTCCTAACTCAATATCCTCTAAGAGATAAGTGCAGACGTCTTTGTACCGATTCTTCAGACTCTACTAAGCTTGTTCGTGGATTGTGAGACCTAAGTAAACCTAGTGCTCTGATACCAACTTGTCACAGCCCAAACTTCCCAACCTTATGGGTCGTGATGGCTCCTAACACCACACTTGCTAGGCAAGCCAATGTTAGAATTCGGTTAACTACTTCCCTTAAATTTCCATTTGAACATAATACACAATAACAAAGTAAAGCTAACGCTGCTGCCTTTCTATGTTACATTTTTAAGCACAGACAAATAAATAATTGACGAAGCGAAACACGATCCAATCATATAAATAACTTAGAACCACCCTAGGGTCTGGTGTCACAAATCCACGAACTTCTAAAAGAATGCTACAAATAATGGCTGAAAGAAATAATGCAACCGTTCTAGAGAAAATAAAACAGTATATGTAAAGTGGGAGAAGACTCCCGGACTCTGCGAACGCCGGCAAATGTACCTCGGGTCTCCAACTGAATAGTGGCCGCTCTGGAATCCTCTAATGTCGACTAGTACCTGGATCTGTGCAAAAAAATACAAAGAGTGTAGTATCATTACAACCGACCCCATGTACTGAGTAAGTGTCGGGTCTAACCTCGGCAAAGTAGTGACAAGGCTACGGCGGGGCAATGTAACTTAACCTGTAACAGTACATATAGAGCAAAACAAGAAGACAAAAACACGAATCTAACAAACAAGAACAATAAACCTGTAACAATAATAGAGAAAGCAAGAATGAAATCTACAAAAAATAAATTTACATACTGCAACAATAATTCCATAACATAACCGCCTCTTTCAGGCCTCAGCTATAACCATTTCTCAGTAATTTCCAAGTTTCAAACTTTAAACTTTGAAGGAAAAATATTGCAAAAATCATGAAAATAGTAAAAATAAACATTTTTGACTTTTCCAAATCCGTAAAGCTCAAATCCTTGAGTTTTTTTCAAAGAAAACCAGTAAAACCTTCATTTGAAATTCAGTAAAACATTTTTCGTAAAATCCAATAAATTATAAGTGTCCTACCTTATTTCACCTTTTTGTTGCGGCGTGCAACCCAATCCCACATGTAATCCCTTATTCCTCCTCCCTATATATATCACCCTTATCACTCCTGATGCGGCGTGCAACCCGATCCCACATGTCCACCCTTATTAAATCTTTTTTGTGGCGTGCAACACGCTCCCACCAGACATATCATAACCTTATATTAATTTATGAAAATTTCACAATTCAGGCCAAACCTTTCACAAGATTTTCACAATTAAGGTCAAGTCTTTCACAATATCTCTGTTTCAACAATCTATCACAACCATATATTAATTCATAAAGCTTTCACAATTAAGGCCAAGCCTTTCACAATATCTCTCTTTAACAATATATCACAGGAATATCAATGTGTATATATATATATATATATATATATATATATATATATATATATATATATATATATATATATATATATATATATATATATATATATATNATAGTCATAGAACAATCAAGACAGTAATCAATTAAGTTGGGAACAGGGAAAGGAAACAGGCAAATTGGGTGGTGCATAGATACTCTTCACCTCACCTATACACCACACTCATGCATTTCACAGAGCAAAGTGGGGACTCCTATTCCCTCAAGCCAAAGTTAAACCAAACACTTACCTCAGTCTCCTACCAATTCACTGCTCTAGCACTGCCTTCCTTTTAGAAATTGCCTCTAATCCGCTCGAATCGAATTACAATTCGCCCAATTTTATCAATCATAGCCTAAAGGAATCATCTTTATAGAAAAACAATGGTTTTACTAAGGTTTCATATGAAATTTCGAAAATTCACCCCGGACCCACTTGGTCGAAACTCGAGGTTCAGACCAAAACCCGTTTACCCAATCTTCCCCGAGCACGAAAATACAATTGGTATTGGAATCCGACCCTTATTCGAGGTCAGATTCTCCAAAATTTGAAATTCCTAAGTTCTACCCAAAACCCAAATTTTTACCATGGAAACTCTAGATTTTTGGTTGAAATCATTGTTAAAAGTTGTTGGGAATTGAAAGAAATTAGTTAGAGGTCACTTACCAATGATTTGAAGAAGTTTGGACCTTGGGAAAATCGCCTATGGAGGTTTAGGGTTTTAGAAAATTAGAAAATAAGGTAGAATCCGGTCAAAAAGCTGATATAACAGGCTGGGGGTCTTGCATTTGCGAGTTGGGGTTCTCATTTGCGAACCCTGGGCTTTCCGGGCATATATCGCAAATGCTAACAGGACCTCGCATTTGCGAACACGGTCCTTCGTATTTGCGACCCAGGGACCTCCAATTTGCAAGATCAGAGGCTTAACATTGGCTTCGCATTTGCGAAGCCCGACCTCGCAATTGCGAGATCAGAGGCTTGCACGCTAGATGTTTCAGCTGTTGGAAATTTTTCTAAGTCTAGACACTCCGCAGCCTACCGGAACTCACTCGAGCCCTCGTGACTCCAAACCAAACATGCACACACATCTAAAATATCATACGGACTTGTTTGTGAAATCAAATCATAAAATTAACATCAAAATCTACATATTTGGCCTCAAAATTCAAAATTTTCTCAAGAACACTCAAATTTCCAACTTTTCAATCGGATGTCCGAATTGCATCAAATCAACTCCGATTCTCATGAAACTTCACAGATACGACTTATATAACATAACAAACTTGTTCCGGGCTCCGGAACCACAATACGGGCCCGATATCATATATTTCACATAATTTTTCAGTTCTTTATTTCTTGAATTAACCAACAGAACAATTTTTTTCAAAAATTGTTTTCTAAGGCTTGGGACCTCGGAATTCATTTCTTGGCATACGCCTAAGTTCCATATTTTACTGCGGACCTTCCCGGATCGTTAGAACACAGATCCGTGTCCGTTTACTCAAAATGTTGACCAAAGTCAACTATAATCAAGTTTTAACTCTAGAATTCACTATTTCTCATATTCTAACATAAAAGCTTTCTGATTTCGCGCCCGAACCGCACACGAAAATCAAGATATTTAAAATTAATCTTTTTATGACAATTAAGAATAGGACGGAGTCTATATTTATAAAATGACCTCTTGGGTCATCACACTTTGATCAAGTCATTTCTGGGTTTAACTTTCATGATATCGACAAGAGACCCCAATTGTTCACCTAGTCATTCTTTTCCCTCTTTGTCTAAGTCAAGCCACCACATTCGGAGTTGTAGTTGAGCTTCTTCAACGATGTTCAACTACGGAATTTGGACAGTATTCAGTTTGTACCTGCGAATGGATAGGGTTAGGATTACTTCTAATTTCGACACACTAGACCAACAAATTATTTGTTACAAAAAGATCCAGTTTTAATTTTAAAAGACACCTCTCCTAAAGTGGCTATTTGTGCAATATTGACCAAAGTGGTTATTTTTGCAAAAGTTGCCCCTTCTTACTTTTGAGTAAAGTTTTGAGGCCAAAACAAGGTACTTTTCAGAAAAAGTGACAGACAAGTCCGTTCTTTAACGAAAATAGCCCTTCGACAACGCAAAATGTTCTAAGGCTATTCTGGCAAGAACGGTACAAGACTTTAACCGAAGCTAGGTCGGTTTTATTTTGACTGATGGACTTACTTTTTGTTGTTTTTAAAAAGTGGGGTCGGCACCGATGAGGTTTGCCTACGTATCTCATATCCGATGAGAATCAGACCCACGTAGTTCTGTCAGTTTTGACATAACTAAAGAAATAATTTTGACTTATCTTTACTTATTTTGAAATTTTCTCCTCATTTGCAACTATTTTGAAATTCTTTTTCTCCCCCTTTTTTTGGAAAATTTTGACAGAGTTTCGAGGTATTTTTCAAATATCAGGGTTTTTCAAAACTGATAAATTTCTAATCTCCCTCACTCTTGGTTTTTCTATTATTTTTCTTTCTTTTTTATTTTTAGCCGGTCAACAAACAAGCCGAGACAAATAATGCGTATATAGCAAGTAGGATGCATCAGGATGGTCTTTTTGTTTCGGGTACACCTGTCCTAAACGAACCCAACCCCTGTGTTGAGTCACCTAAGTCAAAATTGCATGTGATGCAAATAATCGTTCCTACTAGGGATCCAGCATGAGGTTTTGTCGTTCTAGGGTTAAACCTGGGGTTTTTGTTCTAGACCTGGATTATCCGAGCGAACAACTCAAGTCGGAGTGGGAGCGACGTACCGGTAGCACGAAAGGCTATCCGGCCTAGTGGCTGATCCATCCTCGTTCTTACTTGGTATGACCTCTAACAGAAAGGCGGACCACGCAAACGTGTGCACCAATTTTTATAAGACTCAGAAGGGAGGCGTAAGAAGGCAGTTTAAATACAGTTCAAATGAATATAAAAGCGGTAAATAAATAATATTTAGCACATTAGGCAAAGAAGGACAGTAATATAAACAATTTAATCAAACCAAGTAAAATCAAATTAATATGCTCGAATTCTTGAACCTTAAACCAAAGATTCTGGGTTCGATCCCCAGCAGAGTCGCCAGAGCTGTCACACCTCCTTTTTCACTGGTAAGGGTAATAAGGGAGTTTTTCCACTTTAAGTGACATTCTTCGATTTTGAAATTTATTTATTCTTTTTCAGAGTCACCACCCGGATTTTTTACGGTTTGTTTTCAGAGTCACCACCCGGATTAAACTTGGCCTATATTTTTTAATTACTGCTTTTGTACCTATGTGCATTTTATGTCATTTATCGATTTTATTATTCTTTTGTATTCAACGAGTTATTTTGAGACGGGTAACGTATATGTAAAACTCGTGAAAATTGAGATGTATCAAAATCATGTCACGCGGACGTGTACATAATTCTCGACACTGAATTCATTTGAAGAGATAAATAAAGTTGCGCAAGCGCGTATTTTTATTTTGTTGTCAAAAAGAAACCAAAATCACGTCACGCGAGCATGTACGTAATTCCGATAAATTTTAGAAATCCGCTCCTAAAGGTGTCTCTATGAGTGTTCATTTTAGTCTTTATTTGTGTTACGTAAACGTATACAGAAGTGGAGAAAAAGGTATATTTTAGTTATTTTCATTCAAAGTTACGCAAACGTATACTTTGATGATTGATTTATTCTCTAATTTTAAGGGTATTCAATATCTAATTAAGGAATGAGTTTGAGATTCACTACATCTAAAGTAAATTCCTAAATTAAGTCATGAGATTAATCTAGAAAGGCATTTATATATAATGATATGGATCACTCCCAAACTAGATTCATTAATCCAATACATGAGGATTTGGGCTATGGCCTAATTTAGCCCGATTTGTCACTTAACCCTTTGGCCAATCTTAATATAGTTAATTAGAGAAAGAAGGAGTTTATACAATTCAGCTAAATACAATTCAATCAAGGAAATTAAAGGTGCAAACAGAATTATGGCTTCATGATTACAAAACACAATCAGAAACAGATTTGTTATTTTCAGTTGTTCAAAAGATGCTGCTTAAGGAGGTTGTACTTATTTATTTCAAAATTCATTAGATCGGAATTTCAAGAAAAATAGGTATTTAGAGTGTTATTTCGGACAGACTAGTTTTAATACAAAAAATCATACGAAAGGCTTAGAGGAGCTCTTTTGAATTTTTTAATTGAATCCTTGTAATTAAATGACTAACATATGAAACATGGTATAAACCTTAAAGTATGCAGCTCTAAAGTTTTAGGCTTGTGTACCCCCTTTTGGCCCAATAGCCTGGGGTTCAGGTTGAATCAGGCCTTAATGAGTCATTTTATCAAGCTGGCCCAGTTTCAAGGAAATTCATATTCGTAAAATAAAACAAGACAAAACTGAATATTAATTCTAATAACGTCCAGTCCTTATTTTTACAACTGAAATTTAAAGTTTAAGAAAAGCTGATATATTTCTCTAACTAATAGACTAAACTATAACTTAACAAGAGAAACAGAGCTACCCCTAGGCTAAATGAGAGTTCGATGCTACTGCTTTTAGCTGAATCTCCCTTTTGTCTAATCTTAAGAGTAGCGCCTGCAAAACTTCTAACCAAAGAGTTTTATGCATCATTATGGGAGGAATCTGACCATGAAAGGGTCCGATTCACTTTACCCTTAATGTTGTTTCAGAACTAGAATTTATATGGCACAATCAAGTATAAGCACTGAAGGTATTAAACTTAGTTAATGAAGGGTCCAAATTTTGGCCAAACTATCAGGTATCAAAGCCATGCTTAACAAAATAACTAATTAGGCCAAAATGACCTTAAACAATCTGAAATTAGCCAAAAAGCTCATACTGTCTAGAAATCAAACAAGAAGAAGCACCAAACTAACACATACTTTGAGATCTACAGCCAAATATAACTACACATAAACATGAAGACAAATTCACACCAAAGGGATTTCATTTAATATAAATCATAGTTACATACCTTTTCTCAAGGAAAATCAGCAAAGAAAATCCAACACAACAACAGCAGCAACTTTAAAGAAAACCCAGGAACCTTGACTCAAGAATGACCCATTTTAAACCCAGAAAAACCGCAGCAAATCAATTTTGAGATGAAGAAAAACCAACAGCTACAAGAGAGGCTAAACTTTACTGCTTTTGCACTTATACTTCAGTCCATTTGGTTTTTGTTTTTTCAAGTAATAATAATGTAATTTCAGGTTTTTGAGAGTGTGTAAAAACTTGTGTAGAGACTTGGTTTTTAAGGGGTGAAAAGCTATGAAAATCTGTGTAAAGCTTCTAAACTTCTGTGTAAAATTCTGTGTATTAGTCTGAAATTGTGTGTGTGAGGTCTCAGATTTGTGTGTATTCTGCATGTGTGTATATTCTGTGGGTAGAGGTCTCTTTATATAGGAAAATACCCCTCCATATTTCCCATGTGCTTTTCCCTAAAATTTAGGGATAAGGGAATTTTTTTAACAGATTTACAGCTGTCTCTTCTAGAAACTTCTGATATTTTACCCTTTTCAGAAAAATCTTATCTAATAACTCTTATGTTATTACAAATAAGCCCCTTCTAGATGATTCCTATTTGAAACTTTTAAATTTCTTATTTGTTTAGCCCTTTTAGTTTTTGTTATTACTCTTTCAGTACTCGAGGTTAAGGTCAGGTTTATTATCAGGTGTTAATTACTTTTAGTTGATTAGCTATTAATTAGTTTAACTCCTTAGACTTAGATTAATTGATCCTATAATTTTTTTAGTTAATTAAACCTAATTGATTATCTTAACTAGGATTTAGGACTTCGTTATTCATTTGAGAGAGTATTAACCTAAGTTAACTTATTAAACAAAAACATCTTTTTAGAAGGTTATCACTAATTAGATTAACTTTGAGTTTAGGATTAAGCAAAGTTAATTCATGACCATCTACTGGTTCAGAATCAAATAATCTCTTAATTAATCATTAATTAATCTAAATGGATTAACTGTCTTAAACAAGGAAACCTATATGCAAAGAGTGACATTCCAGAACAATAGCAAACAACACTTGATTATTCAGCAATGAACCAAGAAAGAAATCAAAAATCCTAAATGAAATCAAAATTGACCTAATGAGAATAATCAAGATCAAAATTAATGGGATTAAAAACCTAAGTTAACATTTACCTAAATCGATTAGTCGACTAACACAATCAAGTAGACAGGGATTAATCAAAAAGGGACAGTAAAACTTAGAGAGAAAAAAATAGTGAAGAAAAAACCTAAACACGAATCAATTAAGCTAACCATTTGTAATTATATTTCAATAAGCGAAACACCTAACTAATTAACGAATATTAATAGAAAATCCTGAACAACTAAACATGGCTGCATGACACGAAACAGTGATACACGTAGGGTTTCAAAAAAATACAAAAAGATACAAAGGGAAGTTGGGGGTACCAGTGATAGCAGTTGAACAAACTCCGGTGACTTGCCGAAACTTGGTTGGATTCCGGCAGGATTGGAAATGGTCCAACCCACATGAATCAATATCTCTCATCGAGAGCTATTAACTCATGTAGGTTTGAGTCATTGGCTCCCTTAAATTCTGTCAATGGATAAAAAGCTTAGATTCCGATTCTTAGATTTGGAATTGGAGGTTTTCGGGTGATTTTTTGGGGAAACTAACACTAGGAGGTGATTGAGGGAGTCAAGGAGATTGTATGGTAGAAATTTGGGGCCGATTGGTTGAGCTCCGCTGCCGGTGGCGATTTCCGGCCAGCGGAGCAGGGCGGGGGACGGCTGAATCAGGTGGGATGTTTTAGAGAGAAGGGAAAGAGATGGACAGGGGGTGTTAGACTTAGGGGAATTGAGGGTAGGTGGGGGTATTTGGACAATTAAGTAGTAGGGGTTGTGGGGTTCCCAGCCGTTTGATCAAAATAGATTAACAGCTAGGATCATTATATTTAAACAAACGGGGTAGTTTTTAGGACAAAGGGGGGCCGGCCGGGTTTGGGTTAATTGGGGTGGGTATTTTAGGTGTAGAGATGGGATTGGGCCTGGGTGCATTGGCCCGGGTTCTATTCTTATAGTTTTTAATCTTTGGGTACTTAGGTTAAATCAATTAAATTAATTCAAACAATTTTGATTAATCATAATTAATTTTAACCTAATTTCATCCAATTATGACTCAATTAATTAATTAAAGTGAGATTATTAATCCTAATTATTTAGAAAGTATTTTTTTGTAATTGTCCTAATAAAATGATTGAATTAACCAACTAAATATTAAATTGAACCAAACCTAATTATACAAATAAAATAAAATGTTTTTGTTATTATTCATCATTTTATAAATTTTAAAAGGTGGATTATGACCATGTAATGCAAACAATTCACAAATAACACTAAAATTCAACAAAATTTTTAAAAATTAATTTATTTTAGTGAATTTTGTAGGAGTATATGGTGAGTGAAAATCACGTGCTCAGAGTTGTTAACCTACAACATGTTGTTCTAGGTGACACGGATTTGAAAATGAAAAACGGGATTGATAGCGGTTATACTCAGAAAACATACACCTATATGTGAGATTGTTTTTTTATGCCTTTTCATGGATCAATTATTTATTTAATTAAACTAGGTGTATTCAAACGAATGCAAACAGAATTCCTAGGACATGATACCTAAATGCATAAAGGAATGACAGAATTTTTGTTAAAGTTACTTGTTATCCTAATAGCAGGATTTCTAAGTGAGAATACTTATGCAATATTAAAGCACAGATTAATGATGTATGATATGCTGAAGCAGTAAATGTGAAACCCTAAGAACAGGATATCTAATGCATGCTTAGCATGATTTGAATGTAAATGAACACATTAGTCCTAAAACATGGATTCTAATGCATGTTGATATCCAATGTTTTCTCAAAATATTTCTAATTTGCATATATACCTTCAAAATCATGCTTTCATAGCAATTGGTATTTTTCTACAATTTTTCTCATATTCTTACTAATTTATTTTAGTTTATCTAGCATTTTATTTCCAAAAATTAATTACAAAATTGCATTACAAATGATTTCAAAAATATTTCTTGATTTCATGCATTATTTTTTGTCCTATTAAAACCAAATTATTTCACAATTAGCCAAATTGGCACTCTTTGGCTACAATTGCAATAACTTTGCAATTATAGCCTAATCATATATTTTATATTATTTTTATCCAATAATTAGTCATTTTATATTTTAAATAATAATTAATCATTTTAATTTTATTTTCTAAGCATCAATTTCATTTTATACAATTATTAGTTATTTTATAAATTGTTCATCTAATTTAATTAGTTATTTAACAGCTAGCCCTTTTATTTCAATTATAGCCTAAAATTAACCTAATCCCTAACCCAATTACATAACCCAACAGACAAGCCCAAACCTACATCTACCTGGCCCAACACGGATTTAATCTCGACCATTCATCAAAATTGATCAACGGTCCAGATGACTCTTCCATAATTAAACCTAAGACTACCTGCCTTACTCCTCTCATTTCACTCCCTCATTACGCCGATTCATCTCTTTCATATCTCTCATATCTCTCTAAAAGCTCCCTGCTAAACCAAACTCCCCCTTTCTCCGATCGTCGCCTTGCTGGAATCCATGGTGGTTTCACCACCCCAGCCTCATGGCTCCCTCCTTAAGCGTGTATCACTTCCTTGAAGCCCTCAAGTGAACCAGAGGCGGCTCACTCACCTCCAATGATCTCTCATGCCATTTTTCCGGCCATCCATGGCCATCCGAGTAAGATCTTACCATTTTTCGGTTAAAACCGGTGACTTTTGAGTTTTTCTCCTTCTATGTGGATTCTCTCTTTGAAACCCTAACTACTAAACTCTCGATTTTTCTAGATCTGTAACAGATTTGTATGTATTATGAGTTATGGTGATGTTTTCTTTAAAAAAAATTGTTTTCCCTAAACGGTTCTTCATTTTTCGAAAACTAGGGTTCCTAAACCCTTTTCAAAATAGTTTTCCTTTCTGATTTTTAGCATTGTCTCCTGATTTTCATCATGTTTATCATTATTTGAACCTTTTCCCTTTTGGTCTGATTCATCTTTGCTAAAACCCTAGGTTTTCGGTTTTTAATCATATATTCTAAGTGTGTCTTTGATGATACGTTTGATTAATCTGTGTATGTGTTTGATTTTCATGAGCCTCTCAAGTTTCTATGATTTTACCCTATTGTTTGCTTATTAGACCTGTTGATTCTTTTTTTTTCCCGCTTGTGTTGTGCTTGTTATGTTAGTCCCTCGAATTGCTACTATTTTTCTATGAGATTCATGTTACTGTGATTATTGGGGTTTTGGCTCTTGTTCTGTTGATTATACCATATTTATTCTGCCAAGTCTTTCAATTATTTGTTATGCCCTATGTGAACCCCTAATTTCGTGTTTTTGATTTTGCCAAATTTGTGTTAATTCCCCCTAAATCCATGTTATTTGCTATTTTTGAATCTCTGTGACGGATCCTTCACTGATTTTTTGGGATATTCTCTACTTATTTTAACTCTTAAGATATTTCCTTACCTTATTCTATGGTCGAACCAGGCTGTTAAATTGATTCCTAAGTCCTTCCTTAATTGGAATATTCTGAACTTAGCCTCTATTACATGCCTAATACTTTTACTATGCTGAAATTTACTTCTTTATGTGCCTCATATGGTGTCTTTCCTTATTGATCACATGTATCTTACTTTTACTATGCTGAAATTACCTTATTGATTACATGTTTATTACCGTTTGAAATCTAACCCCTTAATTAGGGGAAGCACTTAAACTGATTTTGTGATTGACTGATTCTGATTCCTTATTTACTGCACGACTATGGACTTTACCTTATTTCTGCCTATTTTCAAAAACTATATATACTCTACTATCTCATTAGCATAACACACGAACACACATTGTTCAAAGATCTCTATCTCTCTCTCTTACATACACATATACTCTCGTCTGCTTCTCTCCTGATTACTTGCTATTATCAGTCGGCTGCAAGCCAAGACTGATTATTCTACTATTTAAGTTCTTCATCCTGTGTTTGACATCTCCTATCTGGTATGTCCTAGTTACAATTCGACTTTCAAAAACAATATGTTTCTCTTAATGCTTCAATTCATCATGTTTCTGATATGTTCTACTTATGGTTTTGCTTTGGTTTTTGCACCTAACTTGATTACACTGATTTCATCTTACATGTCATGTATCCCCTCTGCATGTTGACCCCCTTTTGGCATATTCCAGTATGATTCTGCTTCCTTTCTGCTTTCTTTAGACTGCTGGCATATAACAATTTGTGCTATATGATGTTTAGTTTCCCTGTAGTCCTGAAATGCATGTTGTACCTTACCCCTTTTAGGACTTCTTTGATTTTGAACTTATGTGTCACTTTGCTTACTGTGTACCTGCCCCTATATGCTTCATACATGTCCCCAACCCCTCATTCCCCTACTTGTGATTGTTAAACCTGTTCTGGTTCTTATCTCTTCTCCTACGTGTACTGTTGTTCTAATTTATAGAATGATTTGGACTCAATAAAACCATAAATAGTAATGTTAAATGAAGAAATATTTTGAAATCATTTGTGATGCAATTTTATAATTATTTATTAGAAATAAAAATATTGGACAAATTACTAAAATTGTGAAAAAATACCAATTGATGCTAATGCATGATTTTGAAGGTATAAAATTATTTTTTAGGAAAAATTGGGTATCAACAGTTGCCTCTCTTTACCCAGAAAGGATGAAAGAGTTGTCGGGTAAAGACATGATGGCCAATTTTGACCGAGCGAAATGGTTTGAGGGATTTAGGCCGCATTCTAGCTTCTGAGCTGCCTACATATCCCTGGTTTTACAGGAATCAGGTCGCGTGTAGTTCTGGATTCATCCGCGAAATACACTGGTGAAGTCGTCGGAAGAATGAGCACAATATCTAGGGATAAATGAAAGGAAGGGTTAAGGGAAGAAGTCAGGTTTGATATAGTTGGAGGGACTGAAGCGAGATCGCTCCTGCTGGGATAGAAATCGCTTGCCGGGTCACCTGCAAATAGTGATACTACGAGCATATATTGTGCGGCAATTTAAACATGATGCAGGTTCCCTTTGGACTATGAAAGCTGTCTTCGGACGTTTAGGGATGACGTCCTTAGACCATGATGTCCTGGGCCATGAATTATTTAGTGAGAGATTTGCAGGCCATGAAATGATGTTCTCGCGCCATGAAGATGGTGCCTCTGAACTATGACGCCTTTGAATAATGATATGCAAATTTGAGGGATCATCAGGCCATGACATGGTGTCTTCTGTCTATAAGGATGATGCCTTTAGACTATGACACCTTTGAACAGGTTGGTGATATTTCAGCCTATGAGATGCAATAACATGATGTCAACAAGACAAAGCTTAGTCTTGCGAACTGGAGGGCAGAGCTTAGCCCGAAAGAATAGCAGAGTAGATAATGCTTGAGAGACAGCGCTTAGTCTTGGTGAAAGGATGTAAATTGGAGGCAGAGCTTAGCCTCATACAGGTATGGAGACAGAGCTTAGTCCCATGCAAATGAAGGCAGAGATTAGTCTCATGCAAATGTGGATGCAGGGCTTAGCCTCATGCAAGTGGAGAGGTTTGATATGTCAGTGGAGATTTGGGTCCCTGTGAAACCATTACCGGTCCTATGTCTTTTTTCTTGGGTATACAACCAGAATGCAGTGCTTTGTTTGTAGCTTGTAGTGCTTCACAATTCGTGAACATTCCGCTCTTGATACCTTCCTCAATTCTTTCACCCATCTTGATGATGTCGGAGAATTTGTGATTTTCAATCACCATCAGTTTCTCGTAATATTGCGGGTTCTGTGCCCTGACGAAGAATTTGTTCATTTTCTCTTCGTCTAGTGTTGTCCTGACCTTGGTTGCTTCCGACCTCCAACGAGTGTCATACTCGCGAAAGGTTTCAGTGGCCTTCTTCTTGAGATTCTGGATGTAAAACATGTCTAGTGCATTTTCTGTGTTGAACCTGAACCGGTCCATGAAATACGATGTCATGCTCACCCAATTGAACTACTTTTTAGGGTCCTGGCTGATGTACCAAGACAAAGCATCCCCTGTAAGTCTCCTCATGAACAACTTCATCCAAATCTTCTCGTCTCTTCCAACTCCAACCAATTTGTCACAATAGGTCCTCAGATGGACCCTAGGATCACCAGTACCATCGAACATTTCGAACTTGGGAGGTTTGTAACCCTCCGGTAGTTCTACATCAGGTTGTATACATAGATCTTCATAATTTTTAATCCTTCAATCCTCTTACCCCATTCCATGCCTTGAACTCGGCTAGTCAACTTCTTGAGTTCTTCGGCCAAGTTCTTGATAAGCATATCCTTCTCACTAGATTCTGGTGTGTAAGAGATGGGCTGGGTGGAGTGAGGTAGAGTCTCCACGTATATGTGGTTATTCTGGTGGCCTGGTGCCTGAGCATACAGGTGATCGTTGGTGGAATTTTGTGGTTCAGGAATGATTAGTGGGGTGTTTCTCGGAGTGTGGAAAGTGTTTTGTTGGTATTGCGGCGAGATGGCTTGATTTTTTGGTGGAGTTGGTGAGTTGCAGGAGGGTTCTATTTTTGGGGGGTATTGTGAGGTTGTACGGGGTTTTAAGTGTTCGGGTGGCTGACATCCGGAACACTAAGTGAGAAGGACAAGTTTTTTAGGTTCCGAACACGTTCAAGTTCCCCTTGAAGTTTTAGTAGCCTTTGTTCAAGTTGCGACACAACATCATTCTGGACCTGAGTACCTTGACTATCAGAAGCTTCTGTACTTTCAACTGGTGTTGTGTTCTCTTTCCTGATATTATTCAAATCTTCCATCTTGCCTTTGCCTTTGCCTCTAGGTGGACCAGGAGGAGGAGAAGGTGGAGGGCCCCTGGATCTCCTATGGTATGCTGATGATGCTAGAATACACGAACCAACCTTTGGGAAGGGGAATAATTAAAAAGAAAAATAAAATAAAAACAAAAGGTAGCTAATTCAGTGAGGATCATGAGAAAATATTTTCAGTATTTAAACACATATTGTAGAATTGTAAATGCGCGTCCAAAATTTGGGACCTCGTTGTGCCTGGGGTAGGCCTAGAGACAAGTTGATTTAGAGAACTTAGATGCCAAAATGCCTCATTTCATTAATGTAAATAGAAGAATCCCAAAATGATACTAAAATAACAAAATAGGAAATAAGTCACTAATGGCACTCAGCCTTATTACATTTATAAAAGTAAAAAAGGTAAATGTAGCTTATTTGGTCCCAGAAGGACCTTCCCTAGATTAAATATTCTTTATTCCATCGAACAAATTTCTCAGCTCGCTTAGTCCCAGCAGAAGGTACGCTATGGCCAGGTGTCCTCTTTCATTCCCCTCGGTGTTCTGGCAATCCTCGACCCTTTTGATGAATTTTCCTTCCAACTCCACTATACCTCGCCCCAAGTATTCTAGCTTCTTATTGGAAATTATAGCCATCTCTTTCCACTACTCGATCAGCCTTCTGTTGGTCTCGTGTATTTCACGGTGCTCGTTCTTAGAATCGTGGATCATTTTGCGCAACCGGTTGTACTTGAACTGAGCCTCAGCATTCTCGTCTATGATTCTATTTCCTCGGCTGATTCCCGGCCTCACTAGCCCATCCAAGTCGTCCTCCAACCATGCCGGGTATAAAGGTGCACATCCTGCATGGTACCTGTCTAGTTCAATAGTATTCTTCTCCATGATGATTTTGAAGTGCCACATGTGTTGAGATTGGCACTTGTAGGGGACGTCGTCATCCTGGAAATCCGCTCTGAAGTGGCTCATCTTATCCACCCTCGGCATAACTTGCTTTCTGCCTGCTTGCCTCATGATTCGGAGAGGAGCATAAGGATGTATACCTCTCAACCCGGTCAGCACTAAGTGCAGTGCATCCTTGGACCTGATGATAAACTCGTCCGTCGGGAACAACTCGAACATCCATTGTACATGTTCCTCGGTCAGATTATCAAAGAATTCCACCTACTCCTTGGCAGTTTCTGGGTGAGAAAAACTGTCTGGAATGTAGGTCATCCGCTTGGGGTGATGGAAAGCAATGTGGTTATTCCAAGCCCTTCGGGAAGTTCTTGGTGATATTGGCCCTTTTAAAGATGTTCTAAGAGGCATAGCTGCAGCAACAGGTTGCAACCTTCAAAATGCTTAGCTCCTCTTTGGCAACGCTCCAAGGCTCGGTAAATATCAACTAGGATCATAAGGACAATGCTGAAGGTTTTCCCCTCGATCCCTTCCATCAAGGCTCTGGTTACCATGGCTAACCTGGTATGAATCTTTTCCTTCTTTGTCGGAAACACTATCAAGCCTAGAAAGCATACAATGAATACGAATACCCTACGGTGGATGTGACCCAGATATGTGATGGCAAACTCATCATGATAGGTACGGTATGATTTACTGTGATCGTATCTTTGATATAAGTACTCGGAGGGTATGTAGGATTGTTTCAGACACTCCAGTTCAGCGTTCTTCTTCAACCCCATAATTTTCAGAAAACCTTGGCCCGTGCGGTTCTCAGGTACCAACAACCAAGGGGTTTCCCAAACCAGTCCAGCTAGTCCTCCTATTTCTTCTAACAGTGGTGTAATTTCAATACTCCCAAAGCGGAATACAGCTCTTTCACTATCCCAAAACAAAGTAGCGGCCTCAACAGCATATTGTTTGACTGGCTGTCCAAAAGAGATGGTAAATTGCCCAGATACTTCTTCACGTGTTTCTTATCACTAGAGGAATGGTCTTCCCACCAGTTCAGGAGAATTGGTGGGATATTGCTGACCATACCGAATCTGGGGACCTCGTGCCTCATTTTCTGCAAGACAAAAAGTGGTTAGGCCCTTACCCCCGCCAGACTCGACTATTTATACACTTATGATTAGCATACATGCATTTAGTTCTCCAAATTAATGCACAGAACGTGATCGTGTCCGTTGGGATTATGAAAACCCTGGTGGACTTTTGGATAAGGCTTTCTTAAAGGGTTATTGTGCGGACGAAACATTAACCCGGCAAGGTTTGACCATGATGCATGCAAAATATAACGAGAGTAAGGTTTCTATGGAGGTCTAGAATGGTACCCTCGAACGGACAACTCGAGGGGGAAGGCACGGAACCATCGACTGCACCGCTGGTCAACTGGTTTTACCGCAAATAAGCCTTTCCGAATTTAGGGGTGATAAAAATAGGAAGGGCGCAACCACTCATCAAGCGTTGCTATAGAATTTTATAGGCACGAGTGGAGTATGATGTTGAGAATGATTATGCAGCAATAAATAAGCAATAAACAGCATATTTTCATGTATTTTCACATTATGAAAGCGATAAATACAGCAATTATAATTGAAAGAAGTTACAAAAATAAACAAAGAAACCTGTCAGTTTCGTTTTGGAGAAATAAATACTTGGAAAATAAACAATTGATTGGACATAAAGGGGAAACGGAAAGGATGCAGGTATTAACAAAGTAAGACACATTTATAGAATCTAATTTCTATCGAAAACCGTATTATATTTATATGTGGTCCTAACCTTGATACTCTTACTTCCACTAGCAAGAGAACTTCTTCTAGAATTCATGATCGGCCATTCTATTTTTGCTTTCAGCAGGGTGACGATATCGTCATCGGAGATGAGCGGGTGGCTGAGCGTAGCTAATTTCGCCACTGAATGTTCCAGTAGGAGTTTGGGCCTGGGTTGTATTGAGTTGATTTATAAGGTATTTGGGCTGACTAATTTAGGATGTAATTGAAATAAAAAGTGGCTATTTGTTAAATACCCCAAATAAATTGATTAAAAATAATTGGTAAAATAATTACTAACTATAGTAAATGAGTTTCATGCATAGAAATATTTTGAAAATGGTTATTTATTATTTAAAAATGGAAAAGACTAATTCTTGGTAAAATAATGCAAAATTATATGCATGGGCTATAATTGCAAAGTTATTGCAATTATATCCAAAAGGTGCCAAATTGGTTATTTATAGAATGATTTGGACTCAATAAAACCATAAATAGTAATATTAAATCAAGAAATATTTTGAAATCATTTGTGATGCAATTTTGTAATTATTTATTAGAAATAAAAATATTGGAAAAAGTAATAAAAATGTGGAAAAATTGTGAAAAAATACCAATTGATGCTAATGCATGATTTTGAAGGTATAAAATTATTTTTTAGGAAAAATTGGGTATCAACATGAGTTAAACCATCAGGTCTCTAGTGTTTGACTTTCACCTGCTAATAATTTGGACACTTAGCCACGAAGCCTGCTATATTCTTTTTCATATCGTTCCACCAATACACTTCCTTAAGATCATGATACATCTTTGTGGAACCTGGGTGAGTGGAATACCTAGAATTGTGGGCTTCTGACATAATCCTTGAAGCATCACAATAAACAACAAACCCTTTGGTTCCTTTCGGTAGTGTCAATACTGGAGCTAAAGTCAACATCTTCTTTAACTCCTCGAAACTTTTCTCGCAAGGGTCCGACCATTGACACTTGACTTTCTTCAGAGTTAATCTAGTCAAAGGGGATGGGGTAGAAGAAATCCCCTCTACGAAACGCCTATAATAGTCTGCTAAACCCAAGAAACTTCTTATATCGGATACTGAGGTGGGTCTAGGCTGATTCTTCACTGCCTCTATTTTTTGAAAGTCCACATTCACGCCTTCCTATGAGATGACATGTCCCAAAAATGCCACTGGTTTCAACCAGAATTCACACTTAGAAAATTTCGTATATAGCTTGTGATCCTGCAGTGTCTGCAACAAAATTCTGAGATGTTCTGCATAGTCAGTCTCGCTACGGGAATAAACCAAGATGTCATCAATTAACACAATAATGAACAGATCAAGATAGGGCTTGAAGACCCTATTCATAAGGTCCATGAAAGCTGCTGGTGCATTCGTTAAACGAAATGACATTACCAAAAATTCGAAATGCCCATACCGAGTCCTGAAAGCTGTTTTGGGAATATCGACTTCCTTAACCTTCAACTGATGGTATTCCTATCTGAGGTCAATCTTGGAATAACACTGGGCACCCTGAAGTTAATCAAATAAGTCATCTATTCTAGGAAAAGGGTATTTGTTCTTAATGGTGACTTTATTCAACTGACGATAGTCAACGCACAAGCGCAAAGACCCATCCTTCTTTCTAACAAACAGGACCGGCGCGCCCCAAGGTGAGACACTTGGCCTTATGAATCCCTTATCTAGAAGATATTTCAACTGGACTTTTAGCTCTTCAACTCTACTGAACCCGTTCTATAAGGTGGAATAGACATAGGCTTAGTGCTGGGGAGTAGATCAATTCCAAAGTCAATCTCTCTATCGGGAGGGACTCCGGGATGATCTTCGGGAAACACTTCTAGGAACTCATTTACAATTGGTACCGACTGGAGATTGGGAATCTGAGCATCTGTATCCTTAACTCGAACCAGGTGATAGATATACCTTTTGGAGATCATCTTTCTATCTTTAAGATAGGAAATAAACCTACCCCTAGGTGTTACTGTATCACCCTTCCGTTCTAAGACTGGTTCACCAGGAAATTCAAAACTTACTATTTTTGTTCTACAACCCACTGTGGCATAACAGGACTCTAACCAATCCATGCCCATGATCACATCGAAGTCTACTATCTCCAATTCTACTAAGCATGCTACAATAAGACGATGATACATATTGACTGGACATCCCCTATAGATACACCTTGCTATAACTGAACTGGAGTTTTTAGCAATTTATGGGGTTACATAAGATAGGGTGGATACCGGATCTATAAGAGCGTAGACATCAAAAGTGAAAATTGTTAGCATACCTATGACAACATCTCCAGGAGCCTCTGTATCCTGATGCCCTGCTAGTGCATACAAGCGGTTTCGACCACCGCCTGCTTTACTAGACTTTGCTGCATCGCGCCCTTGTTGAGCCCTAGAGTTATGAGGGGTTGTTGAATTAGTGGACTGAGCTACATTGCCTCCATTGTTCTGCTTTGCTGATGGACAATCCCTCAATAAGTGGCCCTACTGACCGCACCCAAAACAACCATTTGTGCCCAAGTGAAACAACCCTGGGTGCCTCTTACCACACGTGTTGCAAATAGGGTAACCAGGGACTCTGTATCCAACACTAGCCTGTGATTGTGAGTCTGCTGCTCTGAAATTTTGGTTTTTTTCGTTAAACTTTGACCTCTGAACCGGTGCACTAACTAAAGATGGAGCAGGTCCTAATTTTGATTTCCTGAAAAACATGTGATTACCTCCTGTTTGAGATCCCTTCTGACTGAAATTTCCTGAAGACTTAGCTCTCTTGCTGAATTCCTTGTCCTTCTCTCTCTGTAGCTGCTCTTCTTCCTTTAACCTATCTTCATTCCTTTGAACAAAGGCAACCATCTTAGTGATGTTCATGTCATTATTCTGAGCAGCTATATTAGCATCAGCAAACAAATCATCTGAAATCCCCAACACAAACCGCCTAACTCTGGCCCGCATATCACGTACCATTTCTGGAGCATACTTGTCAAGAGAGACGAACTTGAGGTAATACTCATTCACACTCATCTCATTCTGTCTGAGTCTCTCAAACTCAAAAGCCTTAGCAGACCTCAAGGGGTAGAAAATGCTCAAGGAACGCATCTGCAAAATCCTTCCAAGTCGCAGGAGTCGCACCCTCCCCTCGAGACTCTTCCCATGTTTCATACTAAGTGTTAGCAACATCCTTCAGCTGGTACGCAACAGGCTCTACTGCCTCAGTGTCTGTAGCATGCATCAATCGAAATATCTTCTGAACCTCATCAATGAAGTTTTGTGGATCCTCATCCTTTTTGGACCCTGTGAAGACCGGAGGTTTCATGTTGAGGAATTCTCTGGACCTGGAACTACCCATCTCATGAACAACACTTGTTTCCTGCCTTTGAGCCTGAGTAGCAACAATCTGGGTATGCAACTGGATAGCTCCCCTGACATCCATGTCTGAAGCACTAGGCACTTAGCCCGATGGAACCCCCTAGGCCGGAGTGTCCTCCTCTTGAGCAAAATTAGTCGTAGCCCCCTGGCTAGTAGCTGAGGACCTCCTGGTGTACTTTCTTTTTGCAGGCATTTTTTTTTAAATACGCAATTCGCACGAGTTATGAAGATTCCTGAAGCATAGCTCTAACTGCACGATCTAGAGTACAAAAGAAATGGAACAATCCTAGATGTCTTGGAGGTCAAATGTTTACACATGTGGCACGCACACACACATAAAAGTGACCCCACTAGACACGGCTTTATAGATTCCCTAGGACTCTTGAACCTAGGCTTTGATAACAAGCTTTGTCACGCCCCGAACCATGGCCTGGGCGTAATACGGCACTCGGTGCCTGACTACATGTGACCGAGCGAATCAATTGCATGGTTGGATCAACATGTGGTATAATTGTAAGCTAATATAAATATACAACATGATGATCTGCTAACGAGTCTGACTAAAATATCATAGAGCAGGTAATACTGAAAAGTCTGCAAGTATAAACGAGTAGCCGACAAGGCTAACATATAAACGCCTGCTAACATCTGACTAACTGAACTATAGTCTACGAAGCCTCTAAAGAATACTGAAATACTAATTGTTTACTGAGACAAAGTCCCCGGCATACCTTATTAACTAAACTACTATAATGACTAAAAAGGGGAGGGATAATGCCCCGAAAGACTAGGGCTCACCAATAGTTGATATGAGATGTCCTAGCAATCAGGGTCGTCAACCTCTAAATCGTTACCTGCATCACGAGATGCAGGACCAGGGCAAAAGGGTTGTTAGTACATTTGAATTGCACTAGTATGTAAAACAACTGAAGGAAAGAATTGTAAATACTGAAACTGAAACTGAAACTGATAAATGAACTAAACATAAGAAGTAAGGTTATGAATACCCCCTCGTCTAAATGATGAACCAACCGTTTATCTGAATAAATAGATTGCGGCCTCAGGTCCAATATATATATATATATATATATATATATATATATATATATATATATATATATATATATATATATATATATATGTGTGTGTGTGTGTGTGTGTGTGTGTGTGCGCGCGCACAAACTGCGGCGTTGGGCCCATGTATACGTATACATAACTATCGCCTCAGGCCCAAAATGCATAAAGCATAAACTGCAGCCTCGGGCCCAAATACAGGTTTTCAACATTCAGGAACTTGGAATCAGGAACTGAGAATGATACCGCAATACATCATACTGAAATACTGAACCATATTGAGTTACATGATACCGGAATAATGAATAGGACTAGACTAAGATGTGTATTCATAATAAGTTGATTTGTCATAACTGAAACTCATAGAATATTGAATGACTATGAAATTAATCCATCTAGAGAATAGAAGTTCTACTATTATTCATGGAACTAGGCATAATTACTTTCTGAGGGAACTAGTAATAGTTATAATGAATAGGACGTAGGGAGAATCATCCACATTCCCAAATGTAAAGAGTTAGCCTCACATACCTTAACTTCCTTCTCTTGAGCGTAATACAACGTTTATGAACCCTTTCAACTTTAATCTATAGCAATACAAGTCAAAGGGATTCCATATTAGCTATGATACTCATGTGTTGGTAACTTAAGCAATTTATCAAACACTTGGTGGGAATAAAGCTTCATAGTCCTTATTAATGGTGTCTCTACACCCAATAGCCCATGCTCTTGATCCTAGATAAATTCTAAAGTCTCAAATAGTTATAATCAACATTATTCTTTATCACCCATAAGGTAAACAACACCCTTAACAAATAATCAACAATCAACACACCAAACTTATAACCGTTCATGCGTTTCTATCAAACCCATCAACTCATATCTCATGAACTAGGGTCTATAATCATTAGACCAATGCTAGAATCAATTAGAGGGTGAAGACATTACCTCTTTGAAGTTCAATCCCCTTGAATTCGAGTTCTAGGGTTCCTTCTCTCAACAATGATGTTCCAATTGAATATCTAATGATATGGAGGGTTTACCCATGTTAATAAAATTTTGGAAAATTAAAATTAACTTAGAATCACCATTAGAACTCACCTTGGGTGGTGGAGGGGCCCTTAAGGAGTTAGGTTTTTGAGAGCTCCACTTTCTAGAACAAGTTTTTATGTTTTGGGGCTGTGGGGGACGAAATAGGGCTTTAAAAATGACTCCCTAAGTCCGCCCCCGTGAACCTGTAGGCCTGACCGCGGACCTGACCGTGGAAAATGGCAGGAACACTGCCACATATCCGCGGTCGGGGCGCGGGCTGGGCTCGGAGATTGCGTACTGTTCTGTAAAACGCACATAACGTTTTCCAAAAAGATCCATTTGGGCACCACAATATATCGTTCGAAATATATTTCAAAGGGATACAACTTTCATGTTTTGAGTTTTCTCAAATACCTTACACGTGTTTCACTAAACCTCCTGCAAGACTGACCCTTTGTAAACTTCGTAGATTTTATCGAATCTTGTATACCTCACTCTTCGTCTTGATTCTAAAGTAACTATTTCCACTCATACTCATACCAATAAAAATTCACATGTCCAAAATATAACCTTACTATTCATTTAAAACATTCATACCTAAGCCAAATTTACGGGGTGTTACAAAAGGGACAATGGTTCTGGGTTGGTGGCTCGTGCACGAGCTAATACCGAGACTCAAAGGGTCACTGAGCCGGTGGAAACCAAAAATATTCTACCCTGACCTGGAAGGGTCCAAAGGAAGATTCGACCGTAGTTCTCAAGCCGGCTAGAACCGAAAGTGCCTCACCTCGGGATGAGAAGGCCGCTGAGGAGGCGCTGGATGTCGATGTGAAGGCCGGTCTCGAGGTTCCTTGAGACAAAGAAAATACCTCAAAAGATTTACCTGGGGGGATAGAAATTGGAGACTCACCCTTGTTTCCTTCATTCTCCGAGGAAATGATTCAGGAAGCTCGGGTCGTGAAGACTTTTGACGGAGAACGAATCCATGGAGAGGAGAATCCTTTTTGTGATTATTTTTCTCGGGTAGAAGATGCCACTAGTCTGAGTGATTTGGAGATAACGAGGAAAAGTTCAGGCGAGGCTTCCTCGAGTTTTAAACTGACCAACCAGTTTTCGGCCCCTAGTGTCGATCCAATGGTCCAGGAGGATGCCCGCTTTCTTGCTGCCCCTGTAAAGGTAGCTAGTTACCTTTGAAGTTTGGTCATAGAGGAAGATCAAGCTCAGATGGACGAGGTGGGAACACTTTGTATTTCAACGAGGCCCAATAGGCTCTGAACCGGGTAAGTCCCTACTTTCTTTGTCTATGTCAACTTTCATACTTTTATTTCTCTTTCTTTGTGTAATTCCTTCTTTTCTATTTTTGTAGGCCTCGGTGCTTAACCATGAAGCCTTCTTCCGATCCTGAGTAGAGCTGAGCCGATATGAGGCTGAAATACGAGGGCTCACTGAGGAGAACGACGCCCTCAAGCTTCACAGTGAGCAAATAGAAAAGGAAGCAAAGGTCCTTCGTGTTGATCTAGAAGCAGCTCAAAAAGAGCAAACTGATCCCACGGGTTCAGTAAAAGCTCGATGTGATCGGGAAACTTCGCGAGGAAGTGGATGTAGTGAGGGCGGAGACTATGGTGTGGAAGAAAAACATGGATTGCCTTGCCTCGAAAAAGGAAGCTTCCCCAGCTCAACTGGCCTCGGCTGAAACCCAACTCCAAAGCATAAAAGAGAAGGCCTTGGTGAAAGCCAAGAAAATTGAGGAGTTCGAGTCTCGGATGGGTTTAGCAACTTCCGATCGAGAGAAGTAGGCCACAGAACCTGCAACGGTCAAATCTGAGATCATAACTCCCAAGGCTAATGCTGATGCAATGGTGGGCATCTAACGGACCGACGCCAAAGCCGCTCAGGTTCGAGCAAAGGAGGTTGTTGAAGCTGATTAGGCTCAAGCACACTGGGTTGCCGAGCATTCTAAATGCTAGTCTCGAAGGGAGACTCTCGAGGAGATCCACGCTCGTGGCTTAGATCTTACTGCCGGAGATCGAGGGTGCCAAAGAGCTTGAAGTTGAAGCCAAAGTGTTGGCATTTCCCTATTACGTTAATTCTAGGATTTGAGCAGGTCCGAGAGTGGAGAAGGTCCCAAGAGTGAAGATGTTTCTCCCGGAGAAGATTATGCCCTTCGAATTTGTATCTTTTCTTCGTGTTTCTCTTAATATTGTTTTGGCTTTTTTAATAGAATTCTGACCGGGCCATGCTTCCCTTGTATACTTCTATATAATGTTTTGATATATATATATATATATAGAAATTTTCTTCCTCTTGTGATATTTTATTCATTTGCTTCCTTTCTGCCTTATGAAACTACATTCTAAAGTCCGAGGTTTAGGCAATTCGATCGAGACTGAACTAGTATAGCTTTTATGATCGGGTAAATGCTTGCTCGAACTCGAAGTAAGGTAACCCTTAGGTATTTTATTTGAGCGAGGATGGTCTCTCGAACTCAAAGCAAAAAACAGCCCTTAGGCTTTTGTATTAGGCCGATGTGGCCTTCGTAAAAAGATTGTTTATAGCTTTCTCCCCTTTTTGGCTTGAAAAGGTTTTTTATCATTTGTATTTGCAAAATTTTTAGTGCCTTAGAATGAAATAAGAAATTGTTCGAGTTCGAACAATTTTGTACTCATTCAAATTTTCGAGGCTTGATATTACCGAAGCCTTGTATGATTTTTTTGGGGGGTAGCCTTTGTCGCCCCCCTTTTTCGTCTCCTTTCGGATTACTCAGGGTTTTTGACATTATTTGGACAACTCGCTTCCTTTTGGGAAAGGGGTATACAAGGAATTGAAGAGTCGCTACCTAACGAATTAAGGTGTGTTAGGGCGCCTACTTAGGGTCATTTACAAAAATTGATTTGGATAACCAGAGATAGGGTAAGGTTTTGAAATTACTCAAAAGGGAAGGTGTTAGGCACCCCTTAGAGTCCACAACAGCGGTTCCCGGCCAAACAACTTTGTGAATTTAGGTAAGTAGCAAGTAAGCAATAAAATTTTAAACAAGTAAGGGTTTTGAAAGAGTTCATAGTCTAAGCACACATGTGAAAACACATTTGAAAAGATTTAAAGTTTAAAACATATGTAAAGGATAGGGGGTCCTAGGTTATTTATCCTATAGGATCATATCAGTACAATGCTCAGTAATCACTCCTCAAAGAGGGGCTACACGTGGCATTAGCGCACTGGTCATCATATCCATATCTACACTTTCCCACCCCTTAGCGGTTATTAAAGCGAGTGTTATTTAGCGACCTCTATGTGTGCTGTTACCTGTTCCTTCTTAATGGTCCTGGAGGAAATTAGGACCTCTACCTTTGGGCAGCTTTAGACAGACCCCTAAGGTTTAAAAGGAGAAAATACTAAGGCGACGAGCAAGAACAAGTAGGACTATAGAAAATAATGGCAGGAAAGAGCAAATAAGAGGCTCAGGTTTATCTCCACAGATAATGCATGTAAACAGCACGACTCAAACATAAATAAATGTAGTATTATTAAACAGGATCCTAAGACATGATATTTAGGTGAGTATCAGGACACAAGAGATATTCAGATTTATTTTATAACTCAGAAGAAGGGGCCCTAATCAGTTTGCCTACTGATTTTAAGCTTGTTAAGCATTAAGCGATAAACACAAAGAGGCAGTTTCCAGTTTTATGAGAATTGGTTACCTAAGGCTTGCCTAGGCGTGGGATAAAGCGCAATTGTTACCAGAATTATTAAAACAGTGTAGGAATTATTTTACCTAAGGCATGTTGTTCTAAGTGTTAAGAGATAAAGAACTATTACCAGTTTGTTTGAAAACGGGGTGAGACTTTTTTATACCCTTTTCATGCATCAATAATTTAGCTAGGTGTGGCTGCAGGATCTTGAAACATGGTATCTAGTTTGCACACATAGAATGCAGAATGATTTGCATGTAAAATTCCTAAGCATGATTTCTGGATGCACAGCATGATCTCAGGATATGCAGAGTCCTAAAGCAGGATTTCTAAATGCACGGAAGATTTCAGCATTATGAGACATGATTTCAAAATATGCATAAGTAACAGTTTGTATTAATGTCGTTTATCCTAGAACAGGATTCCTAAGTGATAAAACAATAGTGCCAAAATAAGATGCTGAAAACAATATTCATAAAACCTAGGGGGAATGGTATCTAATGCATGACATGCTTTGCACATATTGGTCCTAAACATGAGTTCTATTGCGCATGGAGGAAAATGTAAACCTAAAAGCATGGTTTCTACCCTTTAATATCTATAACATGTATAGCTACTCTTCCCCTTTTCAATATCCATCCCCAATATTCATTTACGATAAATTATTACAAACCAGTATTGAATGAATTACATAAGTGGATAGAAAAATAAGAAGTTACACTATAGGAAGCCTACAAATAGGCCCATATTTCCAGAATTTCCAATGCCAAATTGTCTCACAGCCTTTCACATAATCCGGGTGTGTCAGAGTTCCCTAATGACCTCAAGGGATCTCGGGCAGTGCTCACACCCAGATTTCATAATCATGGTTGAGTAGTGCAGCATAGAAGGGCCATCTCTAATTCATCAAAGTTAAGAGGGATCTCATAGGGATCCATAAGCAGTCACACATTAGAGGGGCAGAACTTAGATGTCTAAAAGTAGAGTGAGAGTGCTTGACATAGTTTTGAAAAGATTGAGTAGGAAAACAGTTTTGTAAAGAGACTTGTTTGAAATGATTTTTTTGTAAAAGACAACAGAGGAGTTTATTCAATGAGACAATTTTAAAAGAGCAGGGTAATCAAAACAAACAACATACCAACCTCAGGACAAACAGATTCAACATCACACATAGAACAAAGAACCAAGACAAGTTCAGCAACCACAAACAGGGGTAATGGGAATTGGGGATAGGTATAGAGCATATAATGGTAAGCACATAGTAGGAAGAGGTAAACATAGGTACAGAATCAGAGAAGTCCTAAAGGGGTTCAAGGGATTAAGGTACAGCATGTATTTCAGAACTACACAGAACTAAGTAACATAAAGGACAGATTGCTTTTACCACAGAAAAGTTCATGCCAGTAATCAGAGAAACATAAGTGAAGCAAAATCATGTTGAGGTATACTAGAAAGGGGATAACATTTCATAAGCATGCTGAGTCTAAAGGAGGGGAGTACATAACATGCTAAGTGAATAATAGTGCCACCAGGTTAAGTACAAACTTCACAGCAAAACCATAAGTAAAAACATACTAGATTCAGGATGAATTGAAGTAACAAAAGAAACATATTGTTTTTGGGACTTAAACTGAAATCAAGACATACCAGTATAGAAGAGAGAAAACACAGAGTGAAGAATCAAAGAGTACAGTGGTCAGCCTTGGCTTACAGCCGGCTGACTTAGAATAGGAGCAAGTAACCAAAGAAAATAAATCAGAAGAGAGTTTTTTGTGTAAGAGAGAGTTTTGAACAATGTGTTCGTGTGTTTGTGCTAATGAAAGAGCAGTGCATTTATAGTTTGAAAACAGGTAGAAAATAAGGTAAGAATCATAGTTTAGCAGTAATTATAGAACTATATACTAATTAGGATCAAATCAATATAAGGACTTCCTTTAATTAAGGAGTCATACTCAAACGGTAATGGACAGGTGATAAAATAAGGAAAGAAAATCGTATAAGGCTGATTATAACACATAAGGAAATAGCATAAGTATAATACAAGTATATCACATGTAATAGAGACTAGATTCAGAATATTCTAATTAAGGAAAGACTTGAGAATCAGTTTAACAGCCTAGTCGACTATAGAATAAGGTCAGAAAATATTTTAAAAAGTTAAAATTAGTAGAGAATATCATGCGAGATCAGTGAAGAATCAATCAAAAGGATTCAAGGACTCACAAATAGAAAACGGTACTAATTTAGGAGAAATTAGCATAAATTTATGAGAACAAACGGAATAAAACTCATAATAGGCAAAAATCAGAAACCTTAGCAAGCAAACATAGGGTAAAATCACATAAATCGAGGGATTCACATAGAGCACATAGTAAATGATTTGAATGAGTCAACAGAATAAACACAAAGAGCGGAAACCCTAATAAACAAAATAGGGTAATATCACAGAGCACATAATGTTCATGATAAACAAACACATATGCAGGTTAATCGAACATATTATCAAAGACGGACTCAGAATCACAGATTAAAACAAAGAAACTGAGGGTTTTAACATAATAACTCAGATAAAAAGAGAAAAACTTAGATAAACATTTAAACATAATGAAAACCATAGAATAATACTAAAAATCAGAAGGAAAATCTTTTTTGAAACGGAGTTTAAGAACCCTAGTTTTGAAGATGAAGAGTCGTTTTAAGAAAATTGGAAAGCCTTTAAGGAAAAATAGCACAATAACTCAAGATATTCCCAGATCTATCATAGATAAGGAATCAAGAGCTAATAGTTAGGGTTTTTGAGAGATAACCCAAAGAGAAAGAGAAACAACCTAGAAACCACGGTTCTAGCTAGAGATGGTAGAATCTTACTCGGACGGCCATGAACGGCCTGAGAATGACATGAAAAAATCATGAGAGGTGAGTGAACCGCCTTCTGGTTCCTTTGAGGACCTCAAGGCAGCAATACCCATTGTAGGAAGAGAGCCATGGTTGGGGATGGTGGTGAGACCACTATGTTACCGGCAAGGCGACGGCCGGTGAGAGGAGCTAGGTTTAGCAGAGAGAGTTTTGAGAGAGATGAGAGATGTAACGGCGGATAAAATGAGAGGAGGGAATGAGGGTTTGGGAATAGGTCATTAGGATTAATTAAGGAAAAGGGGGGATCTGGACCGTTGATCAAAATTGATCAACGACCAGATTAAATCAGGTATTGGGTCGGGTGGATAAGGTATTGGGTCTGGAGTATTAGGGCCATTTTTAATTGGGTTGGGGTCAGATGTAATTAGGCTATAATTGAAATGAAAGTGGCTATTTGTTAAATATCCAATTAAATTAAATAAAACAATTTATAAAATAGCTAATAATTGTAAAAAATGAATTTCATGCATAGAAAATAGTTAAAAATAATTACTTAGTATTTTAAAATACAAATGATTAATTTCTGGATAAAAATAGTAAAAAATCATATGATTGGGCTATAATTGCAAAGTTATTGCAATTATAGCCAAAATATGCCAATTTGGCTAATTGTGAAATAATTTGGTCTTAGTAGGACGCTAAATAACTAATGAAACCAAGAAATGCTTTGGAAATCATTTGTGATGCAATTTTATGATTATTTATTGGAAATAAAATGCTGGATAAATTAATAAGAATAGATGAAAATTATGAAAAAATATCAATTGATATTGATACATTATTTTGAAGCTATATATGCAATTTTAAAATATTTTGAGGAAAAATTGGGTATCAACAGCCTTTTTAACCGGCTTATGAAATAAATCGAAGGCCTGTTTTGTTACGGAATTCGGACATCTCTGAACCGTGTTAATTCAGTCGTAGCCTCTATAGTTTGGGATTTGCCTCTTAGGCTTTTTTTCCTGTTTTACTTCAAGCTTTCCCGAAGTGACTATCCATGAGTGGGGTGGCCATGGCCTATAAAAATTGAGGGTTGCCTTTAAGGTCTTATGATCTCGAAGTTTTAATAATTCGATCTCGTCTGTTTTTCGGACGCTGGTCCCCAAGTGTAGGGGTAATTGTCCGAACTCTAGTTATGATCGGGCCTTAAGCCTGTTTACATAGTAGATCAAGAGTATGAAATTGTAAATCATAAAACTTTTCTAAGACATGAAATATCGGCAAGGAAAAATACTTCTCTTTATAAATTATTATACATGCGTATCAGGGCTCCAGCAACCTATATGGGCACGGTTCATTTGACTGTTTGGCCCTTACAGAATTTACCTATTGAGACACTACTTCCATGAAGTAATTTCCTCACAGAAAGTTGACATTCGAGAGTAATGCCCCCCAGTATTCGAGGTTGATTGTAAAGAAGCCTCGGATGCTGTTGAATTGTTCTAAGTTAGAACGATCAATGGTTGCCTCATTAAAAACCTCACCGAAAAACCCATTTGGGACAAAAGGGTCTAAGGGAAAAAGAGTGCAACGCGTGCTTTCAGACCTAAAAACTTCGTGTTGAAGAATCAATCGTTGTCTCTGATCGAACACCTACAAGATTTAGTTTAAAATAAAGATGAAAATGGAAAGGGTCATAACTTAGTAGTAGTATCGTTTTAGGAGATACGTTCCAATTGTTCGGTAGTTGTTCGTCGTTCATCGTGCCAAGCTTGTAGGATCCTCTTCTGATGATTTCGAGGACCTGATATGCTCCTTCCCAGTTCGGACCTAGATTTCCTTCATTCGGATTTCGGGTGTTGAGGGTGACTTTTCTTAGCACCAAGTCCCCAGTATTAAAATGTCGAAGATTGGCTCTTCAAGTGTATACCCTTTCTATCAGCTGTTTTTGGGTGGCCAATCGGATGAGGGCGGCTTCATGTCTTTCATCCAACAATTCTAGGCTCGTATTCATGGTCTCGTTATTCGATTCTTCTATTGCATATCGAAACCTGATGCTAGGTTCTCTGGCCTCGACTAGAATAAGATCTTCGGTGCCATAGACTAATGAGAATGGCGTTGATTTTGTACTAGACTTTGACGTTATGTGGTATGCCCAAAGAACCTTGGGCAGTATTTCTCTACACTTCCCTTTGGCGTCGGTCAATCTCTTCTTAAGATTCTGAATTTTTGTTAGTCCATTCGGCTTGTCCATTTCCGCTGGGATGATAAGGTGTTGATAGGATTCTTTTGATCTTGTGATCCTCGAGAAATTTATTCACCTTGTTACCGATGAATTGTTTTCAATTATCACATATGATCTCGGACGGCATCCCGAATCGACATATGATATGGTCCCAAATGAAGTCTATGACCTCTTTTTCTCTGACTTTTTCGAAAGCCTGTGCTTCAACCCACTTAGAAAAATAATCAGTCATAAACAAAATAAACTGAGCTTTACCTCAGGCCGATGAAAGAGGGCCAACAATGTACATTCCCCATTTCATGAACGGCCATGGGGATAAGACCAGATGGAGCTAGTCTCCGGGATGGTGAATCATTGGCTCAAAACTTTGACATTTGTCGCACTTTTGAATGAACTCCTTTGCATACTTTTCCATATCGATCCAGTAGTACCCTGCTCTGATTACTTTGTGGACCAATGATTTGGAATCATAATGATTTCCACAAGTGCCTTCGTGAACTTCCCGTAGGACGTAGTCGTTATCTCCCTGTCCCAAACATATTGCCAATGGTCCATCGAATATCCTTCTAAACAGCGTTCCTTCTTCGAACAAAGTGAATCGTGCTGCCTTAGTATGTACCGCTCTCGACTCCTTCAGATCTGATGGAAGTTTCCCGTTCTTTAAGTACTCTATGTACTTGTTCTTCAATCTCATGCCAGACTTGTGGATTTTATTTCACCGTGGCCTTCTTCGATCACTGATCTCATGAGTTTCATGATAGTCCTCGAGTTGAGTTCTTCGTCCTCGACCGACGACCCTAAGTTTGCAAGAGCGTCAGCCACACTTTTTTATTCTCGAGGTACATGTTGTAAGGTCCATTCTTTAAATCGATGTAGAGTTACCTGTAGCTTATCCAAGTACCTCTGCATTCGGTCTTCTCGGACTTTGAAAATCCTGTTAACTTGGTTTACCACGAGGAGGGAATCACATTTGGCCTTAATGACCTCTACTCCAAAGATTTTATCCAACTCGATACCTACAATCATGGTCTCATACTCGGCCTCATTGTTAGTTATTTTCGAAGTCCTAATAGATTGTCAAATAATATTACTCGTGGGTGATTTTAGAACGATACCCATCTCGGACCTCTTCGCGTTCAAAGCACCGTCTGTGAAGAGGGTCCACACCCTCAAAGATGTACTGATTTTATTAACAATTCTCTTTCAACCTCGCGTACAAGAACTGGCGTGAACTCGGCCACGAAGCTTGCCAAGATTTGAGACTTGATGGCGGTTCGGGGTCGATACTCGATATCATACCCACTGATCTCAACGGCCCATTTGGCCAATCTTCCCAAAAGCTCGGGTTTGTGCAAAATATTTTGAAGAGGATAGGTCATTACAACATATATTGGGTGACATTGGAAATACGATTTTAGTTTCCTAAAGGCGCTTATTAAAGCAAGTGCTAATTTTTCAAGTGTGGGTACCTGGTCTCAGTCTCACCTAAGGTACTACTAACATAATAGACAGGGAATTGCGTACCTTGTTCTTCTCAGACCAGGACTCCACTTACCGTTATCTCCGAGACAACCAAATATAAGTAAAGTTGCTCGTCCGTTTTTGGGGTATGAAGCAATGGCGGGCTCGATAAATACCGCTTTAGTTCTTCTAGGGCCTATTGGCATTTCGGGGTCCATGCAAAAGTACTTCTTCTTAAGCAGTGAGAAAAATCGGTGGCTCCTATCCGAGGATCTCGAAATGAATCGCCCTAGAGTGTTTATGCGCCCTGTTAATATTTGTACGGCTTTCACATTATCTACTACCGTGATATCCTCGATAGCTTTGATTTTATCGGGGTTGATCTCGATTCCTCGATTGGACACCATGAAGCCAAGAAACTTGCCCCAGCAAACCCCAAACGCACATTTTTCTGGGTTGATCTTCATAATGTACTTCCTCAGTGTGTTGAAAGTCTCCTGCAAATGCTTTAAATGGTCCTCTGCTCGCAGGGACTTAACCAACATGTCATCAATATAAACTTCCACTGATTTTCCTATTTGTTCTTCGAACATTCGGTTTACTAGGCGTTGATAAGTTACACCAGCATTTTTTTGTCTGAATGGCATTACATTATAACAGTAGGTGCCATACTTAGTGATAAACGAGGTCTTTTCCTGATCCTCCAGGTTCATCTGTATTTGGTTGTATCCGGAGTAAGCATCGAGGAAACTGAGAATCTCGTGGCCGGTCGTGGCATCGATCATACGATCAATATCAAGGAAAAGAATCCTTAGGGCATGCTTTATTCAAATCTTTATAATCTCTACACATTCTAAATTTATTTCCCTTCTTAGGGGCTACCACTACATTTGCTAACCATTCAGGATATTTTACCTCCTGAATGGATCCTATTTTGAGAATTTTGGTTACCTCGCCCTTGATGAATGCATGCTTAACCTCGGACTGGGGTCTTCTTTTTTGTTTTACCGGCCGGAACTTCAGGTCCAGGCTTAATCGATTGGTAGTGATTTCTGATGGATCCCTGACATATCGAGATGGGACCAAGAAAAGCAACCCATGTTATCTAAAAGGAATTAAATAAGTTTGTTCCTGAGCTCGAGAGTTAACCCCGTGCCCAGGTATACCTTTTGTTCGGGCAGGTACTCGATTAGTATGACTTATTCCAGCTTTTCGATCGTCGATTTGGTGGCATCAGAATCGTCGAGAATTATGAAGGATCAAGGGATCCAATAGTCATCATCCTCGTCCGCCCCCTGCTTCTCCAATTGGGTACAGGCTGGTATCTGTGGTTGCTATTTGGCCTCCTTCTTTCCCTTCGAATCCGATCCTTTTGATGATGAGAGTTCCGATACTGGTATCACTTCGTCAACTAAAAACATCTCCTTGGTGGAAGGTTTCTCCCTGTACACCGTTTTGACTCCCTCCGATGTCGGGAACTTCAAAACTTGTCGAAGGATCGAGGGTGCTTCCCTCGTGTTATGGATCCAAGGCTTTCCGAGCAGGGGTTGTACCTCATGTCACCCTCGATCACATGTAACTTTGTTTCTCGTATGGTCCCGGCTACATTCACGGGCAAAGTAATTTCTCCTTTGGTGGTTTCACTTGCTATGTTGAGGCTGTTAAGAACTCGAGCTGCGTGTACAATTTGATCCTGCAAGCCAAGCGGTTCTACGACCCTCGATCGAATGATATTGGCCGAGCTACCTGGATCAATCAAAACACGTTTAGCTTGAATTTTATCATAATAACAGATATTACCAATGCGTCGTTGTGGGGTTGTGAGACCCCCCTACATCCTCGTCACTGAAAGACAAAGTCCCTTCTGATAGGTAGTCTTGAGTTCGCTTTTCCTTCGTGATCGACACCTTGGTGCGCCTGAATATGGGTCCTCGTGGAATGTCGACCCCACCAATGATCATGTGAATTACGTGCTGTGGCTCTTCTTGTTCATTTTTCTTGTTTCCATCCCTATCTCTGAAGTCGTTCTTAGCTCGTCCCCTCAAGAATTCTCGAAGATGCCCCTCGTTAAATAAACGGTCTACCTCTTCCCTCAACTGTTTGCAATCTTCTATTCTATGGACATGGTGCCATGATACTTGCACATTTGATTAAGATTTTTCTAGGCCGGGTCGGTGTGTAAAGGTCGAGGCCACCTGGTGTCTTTGATGCGTCTGATGGCTGATACAATAGCTGACGCATCGACGTTGAAGTTGTACTCTAATAGGCGAGGCGCTTCTTTGCGTTCGATGTTCCTGTCGACACCACTCTTACTCATGAGCCCTCGGTGGCTCTATCCCCGATCATTTCTTCTATCACTTCGAACGGGGTTGCGTCCAAGCCTGTTGCTTCTTCGATATCCACTGTATGGTTGATATCGATCTCTGTTCAATTGTGGTTCTCGGTCAATATCCCTTTGAACTCTACCAACGGACCTATTTATATAAACAGACCTGGAAGAAGCCCCAAACTGATCATCCTCGACCTTGATTTTTGGCTGGTACCGATTATGCACATCCACCCAGGTTACAGTTGGATATTCGATCAAATTCTGCTTTAACTGTTGTGAGGCCACCGAACTTCATATGTTTAGCCCTTGAGTGAATGCCTGAATCGCCCAATCATCTGCGACTGGTGGTACATCAATACATTCCATTTGGAGCCGAGATACGAAATCTCTAAGCATCTCATTATCTTTTTGCTTTAATTTGAAGAGGTCCGACTTTCTAGTCTGGACCTTTATTGCTCCGGCGTGTGCTTTGACGAACGAATCTGCATGAAAAAGGAATCAATGGAGTTGGGCGGCAAACTATGGAACCATATCAGTGCCCCCTTCGATAAAGTTTTTTTGAATTTCTTCAGCAGAACGGACTCAATCTCATCGTCCTCTAAATCGTTCCCTTTTATTGCGCATATGTAAGAAGTGACATGTTCATTGGGGTCGGTAGTCCCATTATACTTGGGAATTTCTGGCATGCAGAATTTCTTTGGGATGGGCTTAGGAGTCGCGCTCTGGGGAAAAGGTTTTTGTACGAACTTATTTGAATCCCAACCCTTCAGACGGTGGTGCGCCCGGAATTTGATCAACTCGGGATTTATACGTTTCCACTTTCATGTCATTTGCTTTAATCTTCTTCTCCCCTGATTCGATTCGCTTTGTCAGCTCCTCGAGCATTTTTATAATAGCGGGTCCAGTCCCTGATCCGTTCACGTTTGACCTCTCCGGTAATGGTTCTGCCCTGTGAGCAACTTCCAGTGAGGGCTCGGGTTCGGTCCTACTCGGTGCGTGGTTCTAATTTTGGAGTTGCGCTATTGCAGCTTGTTGAGCTTGCAATATTTCAAATATTATTCGAAGGCTGATTCCTCCATCTTCCCCGCACTATGTGTTCTGAAGGGCTGATCGAATGTCTCTGTTGACGCTATTTTCGGGGTCGACACCCAGATTTACATTCAGGACAACATGGGAACTGACGTCGATAGGGTATGCAACTAGTATTCCCTCGAGGTCAACCTGAGGCACTTCATTCCCTGGGACGGCTATGTTGTCGTTTTCTCCATGAAAACCAATGCCATTATCGGCATGTGTCGGTACTGCTTGAGACTTCGACATACTGATCCTGAAATCATAAACACTTACAAGAACAAGTGTAAAGCAGTGTGCGTTACGAAAATTAGTATCGGGCGATCACTATTATCCTTAGCCTCACGGTGCGCGCCAAACTGTTTACCCTTAAAATTGGATAACAATTAAATTTATAAGTGGTTTTAAGGATATGTGATTTCACTTGGAACAAATTGATGAATATGAGGGTTAATGTTAAAGATTGGCTGTAAAACAAAAGGAAACCAATATGAAGTGCAGTTTTTCCCTCGAGCTGGATCACCCTCGAACCAAATAAATGTCTAATTGAAAAGGATAAACTGGGTAGCAGAATAATAGAGCTCAAGAGAGAAAATATATTGTATTGCTTTGTTATACGTGAATGTGATGATTACAAAATGATTAGAACTATTCTTTGTATAGTAGGAGATTTCTACTTATGGTACAATTCTAAATACAGTAGGAAATTTTATTATTGGCTGAATAACCGGTCTTGATTTGATACGTGTCGAGATTTCCGCCATGATCCTTGTCCGATCACGGATATCTCGACTTTCCATTATTCAAATCAGCAGGCTTTCTTCAGGCTTGCTCGATGCCTATCCCATTTGGTCTCGTCCTTGGTTGGTCTCGGTCTCAGTTGGTCCTCGAATTATGAGCTTGGTAATATATCTTCATGTCGCGATCTGACTTAGCATGGGACCGATCCTCGACCTACTACCCTGGTCTCGATTAATTATACAGAATCGGACGAGCCCGATTTTGACCGTATACAATTTCACCTTAGGCCATAAAATCCGTTGAGCCGCCCTGGCTTCGTGTACTGAACTACCTATTTACTGTCTTATTTGATTTATCAATCTAGTTGATCTCCTTAATCTAGTTGGTCAACGGTAATCTAGTTGGTCTCCCTCCCTTGTTATTAACCTTAAAAGACAAGAAAGAAAAGAAAGAAAAAAAAGAACTTGTAGTCTTTCTAGCTAGTTAGTATAGACACTTGGAATTGACTTAGACAATTAATTATGATCCATATTAAGAACAATCAGTAACTCAACTGAATCACTGCTTTTAAAGATTAACTAAATCTAATGTGCAATTTAATTATGCCATTTGATCAAGCAGATTAACCTTTGTTTAAATCCCGATCCTATTTAAAAGCTTCATAGACATTTGATAGCAATATATATTTAAAATGAGCAATTCATATGAACCATATATCAAGAATTTCTCCATTCTTTAGACAAAATCAAAATCTATTTCCAGTTCTAAAGGATTTCAACTCCTTTTCCCTCGAGATTCATATGGCCATTCTACTATGGTCCCCAACTTTTTCTGGCTTGGTTGTTCTAATTCTTTTAACAGGTTTGGAATGCTTCTCTTCTGATTTTCCTTTCAGTTTTCTTTTTACCCCTCTTTTTTCAATATCTTACCCGGTATTTGGTACCCGCATTCATTGTTGGAGCCAGAGGAGCGAAAGGGAGTTTATCTGAACCCTCTTTACTAAAAAATTATACTATGCTAGGTCAAGTTATTTTTTATGTATATGTTGAATCCCCTATGTTACTAATTTTATATTTTGAACCTTCTTATTGAAATATTTGATTTTGTCGTTGTCCGCATTAGATTCCTACTAAATCTGAATTACACGTGTCGGTAAATCCCGCATTAGGAATAAAATACTCCCTAACAAACATGACCTTATACCAGGTCTCGAATCCGGCACTATGGTTAAGAATGAAAAATATACGGGCTTGATTCTTTATATCATGAGTCAAGAACATAAAAATATAAGTTATGAAAAGCTCTTCATCTTTTAGTATTTATTTGTTTGTTTGTTTAAGAGTGTATCACTGCCCTCTTTGTACTAAGCTTCATTTTTCTATTTTTAGCCCAAAGGTATATAATTATTATTGTTGATTATCGTTGCTAATAAGACTTGGATCTCGAACATCTACCAAGCAAAACGTAATTATATAATATTAAAACGAAATGCCTCGTCTAAAAACGAATCGTGAATGCACCCAATTATACTTGCATTACTTTAAGCTGTCTACATCACACTTTTTGAGGTGCGGTCATTTTTTTGGTCCTGTATATACACGAGATACCTTGTATACCGGATGTCTTTATTCTTGTCTAAAAAATTAAGTTATTATAAACTCTTATTTAAATCTTTGACATTTTTTTTGGTTTTTATTCTTCCCTTTTTCTTAGGTGGCATGGGAGATACCAACTTGGCTCCCACACAGATGGACGAATTAAGAGGGGAATTACCAAATGATATTGTGAACATCGATAGTTATGATTATCAATGTGCATCTAATTTGGGGCCATGCAACTATACTTACTGCAATGAAGATTGTTGTATTAGGCAATGCAGGAATTACTATAGTGGACTTCACCCACGTCCACTGTGTGAGGATTGGGGTTCTAAGTATGAGTATAAACTTTGTGTTTGTTGGCATGATTGTTATCAAAAATAGAGATATATAAATGGATTCGAAATTTGGAGTTTACGAGTTTTTATAATAACCGTAAAAAGTGTTGCATTGCTTCATCAATATATATATAATGATTCGGAATTGGCATGATTGATATAATAATATCGAAAAGTATTGCATTGTTTCCTCAATATAATGATTGTTTGTTATATTGCTTTGAAAAAGACAATTTGTAAGCCGCGATAAGTTGCCGATTAAGAGACATTTCAATATTGAGAATATTAATAGTAAAAGAGAGAATCAAAAAGGTAAATATATAAATATTAATGTGGGCCAGTATTAGTTGTTAGGATATAAATGAGGCAAAAAAGAACTTTCCTTACCCATATAAGGAAACAATTCATTAGAAAATATTTCATTCTCTAATTAATACAATGATCCTCACATTAAAGTGATTGTATTTTTTCTCCAATAATTCTTTTTAAAATTAAAATGTACACACATTTTTTTAATAATACATATACAATACAATACAATACATCCTTAAGGAAAAAATGGCGTCCCTAAAAAGTTGGAGCCCCAAGCGATTGCTTTGTTGGCCTTATAGTACTACCAATGCAGAAGCTTCCATATGTCGAAAAAATTGAGCAATAAAAAATTTTAATTTTCCTCCATGGTGTAATATTCTAAAATTGTATTTACACATGAAAAGAACTATTTCCCTTTTGTCTTTGGTATATGTGGCTCACTAGAAATAACCTCTACAATAGCCTCACTAACTCTGCTTCTTTTGATTTGGTACATATGCGAGCTACAGAGTATGTTGCTCTAGCAAGAAATAGCAGCAACACCAAACCACCTCTAGCTCTCCGTGTCAAATGGCATCCTCCTAAACAAAATCACTTCAAACTCAATATCGATGGAGCATTTAAAGATGGAGCAGGAGGTATCGGTGGATTTTCTTAAATAGCACAGGGGATTGGGTGCTAACATGCAGATTCCTCAATATGATCGTACATATAGCGAGCTCATATCACTTGTACATGGTCTAAAATTAGTTTATGCTCGTAGCCCTCATCCTCTGATCGATACAGATTCAACAGAGATTAATAACATGTTCACAACTAACTATCCACAATATACATCTATCGTACATGATTGCAGGATACTAAGGTAGCAACTAGGAGATCCGGAACTAAAACACTGTTTTCGGGAGCAAAACAAAGTGGCTGACTTGCTAGTTAAGGAAGGACTGTAAAATGGAAAAATCGGTGCTCGAAAAAATTGGTGCTCCAACTGTTTTAGTACCACCACCAACTGCTATTTTGCCTAGTCTTATGCTAAATATTTCTAGACTAGAGCTACATATTATAGATCTATCTCTAGTGATGTTTCTAATGTTTTGGCCAACCTTGATGCTCGGAGGAGCATGTCTATTTGTACGAACAATATTAGCTTGATCCCAACAAAAAAAAAAAAAAATAATCAGCTCGAAAAGTCATTTTTAAAAATTCATTTTGCTTCATTGAAAATTATTGTACTCATTATTTTTCATCAAAATTGACATAAATGAGATGATCGTGAATTTAATGTCATGATAATTTTACAAGAAATAATATCTTCTAAACCTTTTTAGATTACGAAGGCATAAAAAAATGAAAAAATGACATTGTATAGCTGCTCTCAAAATAACAGCGGAAAAAAAATATTTTTTGTATATGTTATATGCAAAAATAATACAAAATTTATATACTGTTTCGGCTACCAAATATAATATTGTCTCACACTGGCTAAAAATAATAATAAGCGATCAAAAATCACATTTCGAACAAATCCAAACAAGTCTCACGAGGAGAGCGCTCACTGCTTAGCACTTTTATCAATCTTCTTTGTCTAACTAAATGTCACAAAAGTCACATTTCAGAGACAAAAAAACTCATACATATTTCATGACTTCATTTAAACGAAACAATTATACCCAATTGAAAAGACACCCTCTTACTTTTGCATTGTTTTATCAAAATAATAAAAATTAAATTCTATTTCTCTTATTTAAATAAACTAAACATTCCCCCAATAAATTTATCTACCAAAAAAGGAAATTCCACTTGATGTCAATATATACCTCTCTACCCCTCTCATTTTCCAAAAAGGAAAAAGAAAAAAAAAGATTTTGACCGATGTTCTGATGGATACAGTCATCCGATATCTATTTTAGTGAAAGATTCAAATACCAAAACTTTAATTGAGGTAATTAAAAAATTCAGTTATACGCGCAAATGGTAGGGACATGCATTATTTATAAAATATTCTCTATTTTATTTTTGTGGGGCAGTTTTTCAGTTTTAATATGTTTCAAGAAGAATAGAAGTAACATATTTTTTATATGTTACAAGCTTATTAACAGTTAAAACTTCTCATTTTACTTTTAGTGACATATTCTTATAATCATAAAAATTTGAGGGCTTGATCAAGACTTACTAGCTCTAAAAGTGTTTAACCTAAAAACGGATAACAATTGAATATATACGTGGTTTTAAGGACACGTGATTTTACTTGGCATAAACTGAGAAAATATATAAATTAATATTGAAATTGACTGCAAAGAGAAATAAAAGCAAACCAAATGAGATGTATAGTTTTGGCCCTCGAGCTAGATCACCCTCGAACCAAATGAATATTCTATTGAAATATGAACAAAGTAACAGAGTATTGAAAGCTTAGAGAAAAGTAGTATTTTGTTTTGTATTGCGTGAATATGATGATTTTACAAATGATCAGACCCCTTTATATAGTAGGGGAGTCCTACTTTTGTTACAACTCTAAATATAGTAAGAAAATCCATGATTGGCTAATTAATCAGCCTCATCTTGATACGTGTCGAGATATTCACCGTGATCCTTGCTCGATTACGGATATTTCGGCTTACCGTAACTTGACTAGGTAAACTTCCATCGTTCTTGCTCGATCTTTATTTTACTTGACTCGATCTTGGCCAATCTCGACCTTGATCGGTCTCTAGATTACGAGCTCAGCAATCTAACTCCGCACCGTGGCTCGATATAACACGAGGTCGAACCTTGACCTATCATGTTCCAACCTCATTTAGTCATAAGAAGGGCATGCTCGTTCTGACCATATACAGATAGTCCCCTCGTTTCTCATAAAGATGGTGATGAGAAATGATATGAATTCCCGAACTCCGTCTCGATGGGTAATGACGTTAGTGACGAGCTCGATCATAATGTAAGCAACGAAATGTCCCGTCGGTCCAGTTACCAAGGTATTAAATGCTTGTCAGTAGTTGGTCGGCCACTACCAGTTCTGAACCATCGCCTCCAAGCTATAAGAACCCTAACCCTTTCTCATTCGAACTTTTGCACTCAGCGCTTTTCCTGCTCTTGCTTTTTCTTCAAAAAATCCCTTTACTTCATAATTTTCTTACCCAAATTTCTTGAGCTCTGATCAACCGCATATCATCCTAACTCTTTCTTCTCTTGTTTATTAATGGCTAAAACTTCTAAAATCGTGCCACAAAAGAGAGTTGCTTCTTCATCAAGGCCCACTGGTGATGAGGCTGCGGCGGAGCCCTACCCTGAGAAATTCGTTCTGTAGGGTGCCCAACTGTTACTGACTTCAAAATCGAGAAGACCCCTTGGTGCAGGGCTGATGTGAACTGGTCTCGAGGTATATATGCACCATCACCAAAGACATCCTCAAAAAGGTCAAAAAAGAGTGTAATTGGGTGAACAAAGATGCGGTAGTTACTTCTCCTAAGGAATCATTTACCACTAACGTAGAGAAGTATCTAAGTGTTTACACCCCCTTCACATTTAGTCCCTTAGACCCCATCATAGTCGCTTTCTGTAAAAGATACAACGTCACCCTAAGACAGATTCATCCCGCTTTCTGTAAAATAGTGATTCTCCTTCGTTTCTTCACAAGCAAAATCGAGGGGAGTCCTTTCACCCTCGATCACCTTATGCACCTTTACAGTCCCCGGATCTATCGAGAAGGATTGATTAAGCTTGCCCGACAGGCCAGTAGGGCCCTATTCTCCAGTATATACGAGTCTCAGGATCGAGGGTGGATTGGCTGATTTGTACAAATAAGGACCTCGGACTTGATCCCTGCTGAAGACATGCTATTCCTTGAGATGTGGAACATGAAACGTAAATAGACTTTGCCTTGAATGTTTAATTTGTTGTTTCACTTCCCATCGTCTTTCCTTATCTTTATTTTGGTGTTGCAGTTGTGGCCCAAATGCCGGATCCGATTCCGGAACTAAAGCAATGGGTCGAGGGCCTAGTGTCACAGAGACCTTACTCTGAACGTGCCTGGAGTTGTCAAAGGGTAGATAGAAGGCCCGTAATCATGGTTACTTTCTGCCTCAGATTGGTTATTGTTCTGGCCTTTTCTCGAACTCACTTGTCTCTTTTCCTTTTGTAGGTCTCGGGAAAGATGTTGAGATAAGACCCCCCCTCTGGTGATGAAGAAGTCCTTCCCCAACCACCAGCTCCAAAGCAGGGCAAGGAGAAAAAGAGAAGGACCCCGAGTCCCCTGGGCTCGAAAAATAAAAACCCGTAAGCTCAAGGTGGACGTTGGTGTTATATCCTCGGAAATCAAGTGCCGATTAAGGGATGAGTGCGAAGAAGATGAAGAAGAAGATAAATCCAAGTTAGCGGCTCGCTTGCGAGCTACTGCTTTAAAACAAAAGTCCTCCGAACCGGGGGAGGCTGTTGGGGAAGCTTTGGCCGAAGTTCCTGAACTAGCAAGAGTAGAGGCCACTCCATCCCCAACTAAGACGATTGAGAGAGAGGCAGGGGGCGAGGCTTCTCGAGCAGCTAAAGAGGTCCCGAGGGACGAACTCAGGGTGATCGATATTTTGGTATCCCCTCAGATTTCGGATGCTATGATCTGGGAGACTAACATGCTGGAAAGTCGTTCCTAAGAGGATCTTCAGGGAGAGACTGATATTCATGGCTTCTTGTACGTGATTGAATTTGCTACCTCCGAGGATGTCACCGGTGCCGAATAAAGTCTCGTCGTTGGGCGCTACTGGATCTTCATCAAGCCCGAGACTGGTGGACCGATTCCCGACCATGAGTGCTACTTAGGCCGCAGGCGGAACATAGTGCTCATTGTACCAGAGGATGCTCGGGTCTTCTCCCCCCTTGTTGGAATTTCTATTTATCTGGGAGGCTTGGTGACCGAGAAGGACCAAGACATGATGAACGCTATGGGGCCATTTTCCTGTTCAATAAGGCTTAACACGTTTTGAATCGGGTAACTTCGAGAGTCTTTTCCTTATTTCTTTTAAACTTAGAGTTTGTAGGTTATTCTAACATCTTCTTCCTTGCTTGAATGCTTTGGTGTTGCATCACAAGGCTTTCCTCAGAATTAGAGAGGAGTGTGAGGCCGAGGTTCGGGGCTTCACCAAGAAAAACGATACCTATAGGCTTCTCAATGACAAGCTTCAGACCAATTTGGTTGCGGCTCGGGATGAGCACACCGATATGGCCGAGCAGGTGTTCCGCGTACTTCACGATAATGAAGATGAGTTGGAGATAACAACTAACAATCCGATTTTCCAGGTCCGGCAGAGGCTCGAGCAGACCGGACAACTCTAGAAGCAGGTAGACGAGATACAGGCCAAGGCTGAAGCATTCAAGAAGAACATGGATATCCTAGACTCGAAAAAGGAGATCGTCCAAGCACAATTGATTCAGCCGAGTCTCAGCTCTAAGATGCAAAAGAGAAAGCCTTGGTGCAGGACAAGAAGATTAAGGAGATTCATTCCCAGCTGGATTTGGCCATTTCTAATAAAGAAAGCTTAGCCAACAAGCTCGAAGCAGCCAAATCTAAGGTGGTCGCGGCCGGCATCAAAGTTGATGAAAAAGTGGCCCAGTTTAAGGTCGACGTCGAGGCCATCCAGGTTAAGGCTAAGATCATAATAGATCATGCAAAATGCATGCTCGGAGGGAAACCCTCAAGGACGCTCAAGCCCAGGGTTTCGATATCATGGCCGAGGTCGAGAATGCCAAAGAAGAAGAAACCCGGGCCCGAAAGTTGGACTTCCCTAAGAAAGACTCCGATAGCCTAAGTGAATTCGAAGATGGGGAAGACCCCGAGGATGGAGATGCGACCTCCAATGAAAACCAATCCACTTAGGACTTAATATTTGTTTTTGTTCTTTTTTTTGCAGTTTTTCTAGAGGTTGTTTTGGCCGTTGTAAATTCTTGGACTAGGGCGGTTTGTCCCTTGTAAAAAAATCATTATATATAAATATAAGGCTTTCTTTTCCCTTCTGGCTCTTAAGTTTTTCCTTTTATTTTGTTATTTGTAATCACAAAGTTTGAAATGCCTTATCATGAGACAATAAGATTGCTTTCGAGGGTTCGAACAACCCTTGCCTTTATTAGAGTTTTTGGGGCTCGATATTATAGAAATTCTTTCCCGAAAATGTCTTAAGTTTGTATCTTTGCCGAGGGTAGCCTTTTAGAACCAGTTGTGAAAGAATTTTTTCTTTTTTGAAGGCCTATTTTTGTTATGGATTTCGGACGTCTCCGAGCCATGCTAAATTGGCCATAGCCTTCAGTTCGGGATTTTCCCATTAGGCTCGTTTTCCCGTTTTATCTAGACTTGCCCGAGATAATAGTCCCCGAGTGGAGTGGACATGGACTTTAGAAATTGGGGAGTTGCCTATTAGGTCTTTTATCCCCAAGGGCCGATAACTTGGGTTGTTTGAGTTGGAAGGCATTCCCCGAGTGAGGAGTGGCCGTTTGTATTCCGGTTAAGTATTGACCTTGGGCTCGTTATTTTCGGGAGTACGAAGCTCTTAAGAGATGTAAAGAGGAAAAAAATGTAAACATCAGATGTTTGCAAGGAAGTTACTTCTCTTTATTCTTGATCAAAATAGTCATAAATGCGTACATGTTTAAGCCAGGGCTCGAACAATCTATATGGGAACGGTTCGGTTTGACTGTTTGGCCCTTAAAATAAATCTTATCTATCGAGACCCTCCTTTTATGAAGTAGTTTCCTCGCTAGAGTTGATATTCGAAGATAATGCATATCTGAGGGTAGCCCCCTAGTATTCGAGGTTGATAGCAAAGAAACCTCGTATATTGTTGAATTGATCTTCGATGCCGATTCTTAATCGGGCTTAATTCTAAGTTAGCACGATTCATTGTTTCCTCGTTAAAACCTCGCCGAAAAACCCAGTAGGGACAAAACCAGTTAAGGGAAAAAGAGTGCAACACGTGCTTTCAAACCTAAAGACTTCATTTTGTTCGCCGAAAAATCCATTGTCGATTCTTGTTGACCACCTACAAGTGTTAGTCTAAAATAAAAACGAAATATAAAGGGGTCGCACCTTAGCAGTAGTATCATTTTTTGTGAGATATGATCCAATTGCTCGGTAGTTGTTCTCCACTCGTCGTTCCAAGCTTGTAGGACCCTTTTCCGGTGATTTCAAGAATCGGTACGGTCCTTCCTAGTTCTGACCTAATTTTCCTTCGTTTGGATTTCGGGTGTTGAGGGTGACTTTCCTTAGTACTAAGTCCCCGATGCTGAAATATCGAAGATTGGCTCTTCGATCGTAGTATCTCTCGATCCATTATTTTTGGGCGGCCAATCGAACGAGAGTGACTTCACCTCTTTCATGCAACAACTCTAGGCTTGTATTCATGGCCTCGTCATTTGAATCCTTTGTTGCATATCAGAACCTGGTACTCGTCTCTCCGACCCCGACCAGCGTTAGAGCTTTGGCGCCATAAACTAATGAGAACGGGGTAGCCCAGTACTAGACTTCGATGTTGTGCGGTATGCCCAAAGAACATCGGGTAGAATTTCCTTCCACTTTCCTTTGGCGTCGGTTAGCCTCTTCTTAACATTTTGGATGATAGTTTTGTTGGTCGATTCGGCTTTCCCGTTCTAGCTGGGATGATAAGGTGTTGATAGGATTCTTTTGATCTTGTGATCCTCGAGAAATTTAGTCACCTTGTTGCCGATGAACTGCTTTTAATTATCACACACAATTTTGGAGGGCATCCCGAATCGACATATGATGTGATTCCAAATGAATTCAATGACTTCCTTCTCCCTAACTTTCTCGAAAGCTTGTGCTTCAACACACTTAGAGAAATAATCAGTCATAAATAAAATAAATTGAGCTTTACCTTGGGCCCATGGAAGAGGGCCAACGATGTCCATTCCCCACTTTATGAATGGCCACACGGATAAGACCGAATGGAGTAGTTCCCCAGGTTGGTGAATCATCAGTGCATGTCTTTGGCACTTGTCGCATTTTCAAGAAAACTCTTTCGCATCTTTTTCCATGTCGATCCAGTAGTATCTGACTCTAATTACTTTGTAGACCAATGATTCGGCACAAGAATGATTTCGGCAAGCGCCCTCGTGAACTTCCCTCGGAACATATTCAGTATCTCCCGATCCTAGACTTATTGCTAATGGACCATCGAATCCTCCTGAAAAAAGTTCTGTCTTCGGACAAGGTGAATCGTAATGCCTTTATGCGCAGGGCTCTCGATTCTTTTGGATCCAGGGAAGCTTCTCGTTCTTCAAATACTCTATGTATTTGTTTCTCCAATCCCAGGTCAAACTTGTGGAGTTTACCTCGGCGTGGCCTTCTTCGACCACTGACCTCATGAGTTGTACGACAACCCCCAAATTGAGTTCGTTGTCTTCGACTGATGACCCTAGGTCTGTAAGGGAATCAACCTCACTATTCTGATCTCGAGGCACATATTGCAAATTCCATTATTTGAATCGGTGTAAAGTTACTTGTATCTTATCCAGGTATCTTTGCATTCGTTCTTCTCAAACTTTAAAGGTTCCGCTAAACTGATTCACCCCGAGGAGTGAGTCGCATTTGGCTTTGATCACCTTCGCTCCCAAGCCTTTTTCTAGTTCGAGGCCTGGAATCATGGCCTCATTTTAGGCCTCATTGTTAGTCAATTTTACAGTTCTAATAGATTGTCTAACCACGTTACGTGTGGGTGGTTTTAGCATGATGTCGAGTCCGGACCCCTTTACGTTCAAAGAACCGTCAGTAAAGAGGGTCCAGATTCCAGAGGACGTACCCGAGTTTACTAATAATTCTCTTTCAACCTCGGGTACTAGGGTCGGCATGAAGTCAGTCACGAAGTTTGCCAAAATTTGAGACTTGATGGATGTTCGGGGTCGTTATTCAATATCGTACCCGCTGATTTCTACGGCCCATTTGGCCAACCGTCCCGAAAGCTCAGTCTTATACAAAATATTTTGAAGTGGATAAGTTGTTACAACACATATGAGATAACATTGAGTATGATTTTAGTTTCCGAGATGCGCTTATCAAAGTGAGCGCCAATATTTCTAGATGGGGATATCTAGTATCGGCCTCACCTAAGGTCCGACTAACATAATAGATAGAGAATTGCATACCTCGTTCTCCTCAGACCAAGGCTCCACTTACCACTATCTTTGATACTGCTAGATACAAGTTGTTCGTTTGCCCTCAGCGTGGGAAGTAGCGGCGGGCTCGATAAGTGTCGTTTAAGCTCTCGAAGGCCTGTTAGCATTCCAGAGTCCATGTGAAGTTATTCTTTTTCTTCAACAATGAGAATAATCGATGACTCTGATCGGAGGACCTCAAGATGAATTGCCCCAGGGAGGCTATGCGCCCCGTTAACCTCTGCACGACCTTTACGTTGTATACTATCGTGATGTCCTCCATAGATTTGATTTTGTCGGGATTGATCTCAATTCCTCTATTGGATACCATGAAGCCGAGAAATTTGCTAGAGCCGACCCCGAACGAGTATTTTTCTATGTTGAGCTTCATGTTGTATATCTTCAGTATACGTTTGTCGGGGTTGAGCTTCGTGCCGAGAAATTTGCTCGCAGGGACTTAACTAGCATGTCATCAATATAAACTTCATAGATTTCCTTATTTGTTCTTCGAACATCCGGTTTACTTGGAGTTGATATTGCACCAACATTTTTTAGTCTGAATGGCTTTACATTATAGCAGTAGGTACCATACTTAGTGATGAATGAGGTCTTTTCCTAATCTTCTAGGTTCATTTGCATTTGGTTGTACCCGAAATAGGAATCGAGAAAACTAAGGATCTCGTGGCCGGCTGTGGCATCGATCATGCGATCGATATTAGGCAAAGGAAAACAATCATTGGGGCATGCTCTACTCAGATCTTTGTAATCTACACACATTCTAAGTTCGTTTCCCTTCTTAGGAACTACTACTATGTTTGCTAACCATTTGGGATATTTTACTTTCCGGGTGGACCCTATTTTAAGAAGTTTGGTTACCTCGTCTTTGAGGAAAGCATGTTTGACCTCGGACTGGGGTCTTTTTTTGCTTCACCAGATGGAACTTCGGGTCCAGGCTTAGTTTATGGGTGGTGATTTCAGCGGGATCCCTGTCATATCGAGATGGAACCAAGCAAAGCAATCCATGTTAGCTTTAAGGAATTGAATAAGCTTTCCCCTGAGCTCGGGAGCTAGCCCCGTGCCCAGGTATACCTTTCGTTCGGGCTGATATTCGGTCAGTACAATTTGTTTCAGCTCTTCAACGTTGTCTTGGTGGCATCGAAATCATCGGGGACTATTAAGGATCAAGGAACCCCATAATCATCATCCTCGTTAGTCCCCTGCCTCTCTTATTGGGTCGAGGCCGGTGTTTGTGGTTGCTATTTGGCCTCTTGTTTCCCCTTTAAATATGACCCTTTCGTTGATGACAGTGACGATATCGGTATCACTTCATTGAAGGCAAACATTTCCTTGGTGGCGAGTTGTTCCTCGTAGACTGTTTTGACTCCCTCTGGTGTCGGGAAGCTTAGAACCTGATGAAGGGTCGAGGGCACTTCCCTCATGTTGTGGATCCACGACCTCCCGAATAGAGCGTTATACCTCATATCCCTTCGATTACATGGAACTTCGTCTCTTGGATGGTCCCAGCCACGTTCACTAGAAAAGTTATCTCGCCCTTGGTGGTTTCGCATGCCATGTTGAAGCCGTTTAGTACTCAGGTCGCGGGCACAACCTGATCCTGTAGGTCAAGCTGTTCTACGACCCTCGATCGAATGATGTTGGTCGAGCTACCTGGATCAATTAAAACACATTTAACTTGAGTCTTATTCATAAGTACAGATATTACCAGTGCATCGTTATGGGGTTGCACAATCCCGTCTACACCTTCATCATTGAAAGACAAGGTTCCTTCTGGTACGTAATCACGAGTTTGCTTCTCCCTTGTGATCGACACCTTGGTGCGCTTGAATACTGGTCCTTGGGGAATAGTGACCCCTCCAACAATCATGTGAATCATATGTTGCGGCTCTTCTTGCTCGTTCTGTGTGTTGGAATCTCTATTTCTGAAGTGATTCTTGGCTCGATCACTTAAGAATTCCTGAAGGTGCCCCTCGTTGAACAACCGGGCTACTTCCTCCTTCAGCTCTCTGCAATCTTCTGTTTTATGGCCATGGGTGACATGATACTTGCACATTTGGTTGGGATTTCTCTGGGATGGATCGGTCTACAGAGGTCGAGGCCATCTAATATCTTTATACGTTCGATGGCTAATATGATGGCGGATGAATCAATGTTGAAGTTTTATTCTAACAGTCGTGGTGCTTCTTTGGGCTCGACATTCCTGTCGAAACCATTCTTTCTTATGAGCCCTCGAGAGCTCTCACCTTGATCATTTCTCCTTTCACCTCGAACGGGGTTCCGTCCAGGTCTATTGCCTATTCGATCTCCATTATATGGGTGATACCGATCCCTGTTCGATCGTGGTTCTCGCTCGATGTCCTTTTTGACTTTATCAACGGGACTGATAGGATAGACGGACCCGGAAGGAGTCCCCAGCTGGTTGTCTTCGACCCTAATCTTTGATTGGTACCGATTATGCACATCGGCCCAAATAACAACTGGTATTCAATCAATTTCTTCTTTAACTACTCTGAAGCCACCGAGCTTCGTACATTTAGTCCTTGAGTGAAGGCTTGAATGTTCTAATCATCTGCGACTGGTGGTAGATCTGTACGTTCCATGAGGAACCGAGACACAAACTCTCTGAGCATCTTGTTATCTTTTGGCTTTACCTTGAAGAGGTCCGGCTTCCTAGGCTCGACCTTTATAGCTCCAGCATGTGCTTTAACGAAGGAATATGCAAGCATGACAAACGAATCAATGGAGTTGGGTGGAAAATTATGGTACCATATCATCACTCCCTTTGATAGGGTCTCCCCGAACTTCTTCAATAATACAGACTCGATATCATCGTCCTCCAGATCATTCCCCTTAATAGCACATGTGTAAGAAGTGACATGCTCGTTGGGCTCGATCATTCCATTATACTTGGGAATTTCTGGCATGCGGAACTTCTTGGGAACGTTACGGAGCCGCGCTCGGGGAGAAGGGCTTTTGCGCGAACTTCGTTGAATCCAAACCCTTCAAAATCGGTGGTGCCTCGCGATTTGATCAACCCTGGAATTATAGGTCCTTCTTGTCATTTGCTTCAATTTTCTCTGCCCCCGATTCAACTTTGTCAGTTCCTCGAGCACTTTCATGATTGCGGGTTCGGTCCCTAATTCATTTCCGTTTGATCTCCTTGACATCGATCCGTCCCTATGAACAACTTCATGGGACGGCTCAGGCTCGATCCTGCTCGGTACATGGTTCTGGTTTTGGAGTTGTGCTATTGCATCTTGTTGAGACTGCAACATTTCGAATATCACTCGAAGGCTAATCCCACATTCTTCACAGCACTGTGTGATCTGACCCGCTGATCGAACATCTATGTGGATGCTACTTTCGAGACCAACGGCGAAATTCGCATTAATGGCAACATGGAAGATGACGTCAATTGGGTCTATGGCTGGGACTCCATCGAGGTCAAGGTGTTGTGTTGTCCTTTTCGTCATGGAGACCAAGGTCGTTGTCCAAGTGTACAGGTGTTGCTTGAGAGTTTGACATGTTGATCCTGGAATCAAAGATACTCACAATAACAAGTATAAAATAGTGTGTGTTACGAAAGTTAGTACCAAACAATCACTATTATCATCAGCCCCACGATGAGCGCCAAACTGTTTACCCTAAAAAGGGATAACAATTGAATTTATACGTAGTTTTAAGAACACGTGATTTTACTTGGCACGAACTGAGAAAATATATAGATTGATATTGAAATTGATTGTAAAGAGAAATAAAAGCAAACCAAATGAGATGTTCAACTTTGGCCCTCGAGTTAGGTCACTCTCGAACCAAATGAATATTCTACTAAAATATGAACAAAGTAACAGAGTATTGAAAGCTTAAGAGAAAAGTAGTATTTTGCTTTGTATTGCGTGAATATGATAATTTAACAAATGATCAGACCCCCTTTACATAGTAGGGGAGTCCTGCTTTTATTACAAGTCTAATACAGTAAGAAATCCTATGATTGGCTAGTTAATCGGCCTCATTTTGATATGTGCCGAGATTTCTGCCTTGATCCTTGCTCGATTATGGATACTTCGTCTTATCGTTACTTGACTAGGTAAACTTCTATCGTTCTTGCTCGATCTTTATTTTACTTGATCTCGATCTCGGCCGATCACGACCTTGATCGGTCTCTGGATTATGAAATCGGCAATCTAATTTCGCACCATGGCTCGATATAACACGAGGCTGAATATTGACCTATCATGTTCCAACCTCGATTAATTATAAGAAGGGCAGACTCATATACAAAAAATATTTTCTATATTTTTCGTTCTGAATTCAATCAAACATCTCCATAAATGACAAAAGGAGTAATTCAATTTTAAAGAAGTTAAACCTTTTTGTCTTATAAGATTAGATTACTACAAAAGTCTAAGGTTCAAACCGAAAGAATGAAAAAAATTCCTAATTTACTATAATGAGCCTTACATGGCATGAACTCAAGTTGAAATCCAAAGCGACAGTTATACCTAATTGTTCAATACTATACTTCGATTCCGTCCTTCTAAAAAAAATATCGGCTCTAACAATTCCATTACCGTCTACCAAAACAATCGAAAATATTTGAAAACAAGTATACATACGATGTACAAAAAGTTCACGTCCTTCTTTATCTAAAGATAGGGTGTCCCCAGTGGTGAAGCTAGATATTTTTTCAAGCGTATTCAAACTTGAAAGAAGTGAAAAAAGACTTCCGGCAAAGGGTGTTCAATATGTCTTATACCTCTTACACGTAATATTTTATCATATACACCGTATAATTTTTCGACGAATGGTGGTCAATTGACCAAGTGGCAGAGCCACATGCACCCAAGGGGTGTCAACCGACACCACTTTGTCGGGAAATTATATTATTTAATTCGGTAATTTTAAAATATATATATATATATATATTTGACATACCTTGACTTTTTGGTGAGTTTATTATTTTATATTTTAATTTTATTTAATAAAAATTCTAACTCCGTCATACCACCCTTATGATCATGTGGCTTCGTCATCAGATGTCCCAACCATCCAACCGCTATTCCATCCCGAGTTACGGGTTATCTATTGAGTTCGCTTTGAATAATTCTCCTTTCGCCAGAAGGTTAAATTAAAAAAAAAAAAAAAAAAGGAATTTAAAGAAAGCATAAAGGATTAAAGTTGAGTCAATAGGAGTCAACGACATGCACTGTCACACACTTACATACTTTGGTTGCGAAAAGCCCGAACCGGAACAGTGCACAAATGTCCGATTCTCAGTTTCTCACAGCAATTAATTCGGATCCGGACTTTATTATACTATACGTCTTTTCATGTTTCGCTATTGCCACTCCATAAAAGAAAGACCATCCTTACTAGCTAAATTTACCATTATAATCTTATGTGTATAAGAATTTTTTTTGGGGGGTGCAAATATAAATATCTTTAAATTTTCGGTAAATGTGGTATTGAAGCAATAGTGGACCACCCAAAATATGGGAAAAAAATCAGGGAAAAAAAATTTAACAGATCATACCGAGTTTCTTCAATTTTATTACTCCTTTCGGTCCACAATCAGTAATTTTTGGTTCTTTTTTGTGGTCCAAATTATCTGATCTTTCAGATATAAAAAATGAATCAATTATTTTTTTTCTACATTGCCTTTGGAGTAAATAGTGTTGGAGTATGTGTTTGGAGTGTTTATCTGAAGAGATAATAAAGGTTAACATGATCCACTTTATTACTAATTAATATTAAAATATAAATTTTTTAATCTGTGTAAAAATATTCAAAAATTACTTATTATGGATCGAAAGGAATAACGGATAGACCTTGAGTTAATGTAATTTGCAGGTTAAATGGAGCTCATGAATTAGTCTAGCATATCATTAAGCATAGATTACTCTGATGGCATCAAAAAAATTATCTTTTGACAAAGTACCCATCATCTTATTTATTTATTTATTTTGATAGAAATTAACCCACTCAATTCTATAAAGTTTACAATCCATATTTAATATAGGAGTTCATTAATTCAAGGGTTCATTTTTTTTTTTTGAAAGATAAAGATATTTCATTAAACATTAACTAGGGTTGTGCACCCATAATTGTTCATTACATACGCTTCTTCCGGCCAAAACAATTTCATGCCAGGCATTTTCATTACCCAGTGTTGCTAAGAATTCGAGGGTTCATTAGTTATTCAAGTTCCCATCAATTCTACTAGCCACTTCTCTTAGTTTTTGTATTTTTTCATTCGTATTTTTCTTTAAAATTAAAAACACTACAACAATAATAATGACGATGACGACCCAGTAAAATTCCACCAGTGGGGTCTGGGCAGGGTAGAGTGTACGCAGACCTTACCCCTACCCGGAAGGGGTAGAGAGGCTGTTTCCGGGAGACCCTCGGCTCATAGACACTAGATCTGTAATAAAAAAAACCGAAAAATAATATCAGAAACGTGAGAGACAACAAATACATGAAAAAGTAGTAACACAAATATTATGCAAAAGTATGAAACACAACAGAAATAGCTAGCAGTGCTAGACAAAATACTATCTTACTCGCCGGTAAAAAGAGGGAAACAGGGACAAAGAGGAAAACCGCTCGACTATCCCTTAACCTACAACCCTAATGCTCGACCTCCACACCTTCCTATCAAGAGCCATGTCCTCGAAAATATGGAGTCGCGCCATGTGTTGTCTGATCACCTCACCCCAATACTTTTTAGGCCGCCCTCTACCTCTTCTCGTACCTTCCAAATCCAACCTCTCACACCTCCTAACTGGAGGAATCTAGAATTTTCCTCTGCACGTGCCCGAACCATCTAAGTCGCGTTTCCCGCATCTTGTCGTCCACCGGAGCCACGCCACCCTCTCCCGAATATCTCCATTCTTAAGCCTAGTGTGCCCACACATCTATCTCAACATCCTCATTTCTGCTACTTTCATCTTATGAATATGTGAATTCTTGACTGGCCAACACTCAGACCCATACAACATGGCCGGTCTAACCACCGCTCTATAGAACGTACCTTTGAGTTTCCATGGCACATTCTTGTCACGTAGGACTCCAGACGCTAACCTCAATTTCATCCACCCCACCCCAATACGAAGCGTAACATCCTCATCGATCTCCCCATCTCCCTGGATAATTGATCCTAAGTACTTAAAACTTTCTCTCTTGAGGATGACCTGTGAGTCAAGCCTGACTTCCACGTCTGTTCCCCCCGTCACGTCGCTGAACTTACATTCCACATATTATGTCTTAGTCCCACTCAACTTAAAACGTTTAGACTCCAGAGCTTGCCTCCATACCTCCAGTCTCCCATTAACACCCACTCGCGTCTCATCAATCAGAACTATATCATCAGCGAACAACATACACCATGGCACCTCTCATTGGATAAGGTGTGTCAGTGCGTCCATCACCAGGGCAAATAAGAATGGGTTGAGCGCAGATTCTTGGTGTAACCCCATAACCCCCGGAAAGGCTATGAGTCACCTCCCACGGTCCTAAACCGAGTCATAGCTCCATCATACATATCCTTTATTGACCTAATATAAGCCACCGGCACACCTTTCGCCTCCAAACATATCCAAAGGATGTCCCTAGGGATCTTGTCATACGCCTTCTCTAGGTCAATAAACACCATATGCAAATCCCTTTTCCTATCCCTATATTGTTCCACAACCTCCTGATAAGGTGGATAGCTTCCGTAATAAAATGACCCAACATGAACCCGAACTGGTTTTCTGATATAGACACCGCCCTTCTTATCCTCCCTTCCACCACCCTCTCCCAAACTTTCATGGTATGACTTAGTAACTTGATACCCCTATAGTTGTTACAATTCTGGATATCACTTTTGTTCTTGTACACTGGAGTCATTGTACCCCACCCCCACTCATCAGGCATCCTCTTCATCCTGAAAATAATATTAAACAGCCCAGTTAGCCATTCCAAACCCGCTCTACCTGCATATCTCCAAAACTCTACTGGAATCTCGTCTACTGAAAATTAAAAACACAATAAGGTAATAAAGTAGAAGAGAATGAACTAAAAAATAAGAAATTTATAAAATTGAAATGGATCATAAATAATGTGATAGTAGCATGATTTATCACGCCCAACACTAGTCTTAAAAAGGATAAACAGTCGCTGCAAATATAATCCGGTCTAAAAGTCCGGAGTCGAATCCCACAGAGAACTAAGGTTTCGCTATAGTTGTTCAATATCACTAAGAAGACAAGCTCGAATAAATTTCTATGTTATAAAGATTAAGATTCTTATATCTAACTAATTAACTAAGAAACTAAAGCGGTAAATTAACAACCAAAGATACTAAGGGTTGGAGACTAAATTTAGGAGGTCTAGAGTTATGATTTTCCCAAATGTTGGAATCCTTCCCGTTATGTTCCCTAAAAATTCACCTATGTATTCTCTACTGATCGTGAGCACTTTAGGTGCCTTAATTCTCTCTCTAGTTGGCTTTATCTAACCGCTCATTATGACAACGTCAAGGCTTTGTTATTTCTAAACCTACCTTTAAACCCGTTGTATTGATTTCTCACATATGTTAGGAGTGACGTTGTTCAACAACCACCTAAATATGTATCCTTTATCAAGAAACACATAATAAATAGGCACAGTCAATCGTTGGCCATTCAATCAATTGAAATAAGCACGTAGTTGAACAAATAGACAAATTCAAAGGATAAATTATATTAACACATAACAAGAATTCATCCTCCAAGAGGTTCCATCGAAACCCTAGATAACAAATTATCTATTCATAATAGTATGCATAACTACAATACTAGAATTCATAACCAATAATAGAAATAGGAGGAAGGAAGTGAAAAACTCATAGAAGAATTCCCCGCCTTGCTCCTATTGTGCCTCTGCCTCCTTAGGTCTAAAGTGTGTCAAAGTCCTCAAAATACCATTTGTTCATGTATATATACCAAGTAGGGTCGGTCCCAAATAATTATACCTTCTCCTATGCAAAAAAGGACAGTTTTCCCGGACAGAACGTGCGCGGCAACGGATCAACCGCGGATTTTGGCCAGTTTCTGCCTCACATCCGCGGCCACGCGCACTAGTCGCACATTTTTCACCCTGTTCTATTTGAAGTTTGGAAAAACGTAAAACATGAAAGTTTTATCCCTTCGAATTATCTTTCTAACCATATATTGTGGAGCTCAAGTGGAGTTGTGAGAAAAATATTGTGTGCATTTTACTAGACTGTGCGCAATATGCCTACTCGATTCTTCGCTCGTTCTTAACTATCATCCGTTGATCCTCGAACACGATTCCGACTTAATTCCTTGGGTTTTTACTCAGACTTCAAAGATCCAAATCACTTGAATTCATTCTATAACATCTGCATGGCTCAGAATCACTAAACACACAATTACTGCAAAACACTAGCGATTAAAGCTCAAACTCAATTAAAGTGCAGTAAATTAGAGTGTAATAAGCGATTAAAATACGTAATTATAGCTTATCATCAACACCGTCCTCGAGCAATCAAAATACACTTTATATTGACACGATATTTTTAAACAATTCTCCTAACTCATCACACCAAGAATACTTATAATAGACTAAGCACAAAAGCGTAACATCTTCAGCTCAGGATTTGACTTACAAGTACTGCGCATTATTCACAACTCACCCACTTACTCTAACATAGAGGTCACTGACATTATCTTTCCTTCATGAATCAAGTGCCCTCACAAACAAAAGAGAGTAATTCCACATAATAAAATTTAAGAACACTAAGGAACTTAAGATGGAAAGAATTCACTCACTCTCAGAAATAACATTCATATACCACAAAAGATGCACCATAGTCTTTCCTGTAGTGTACTACTCTACTAATCGAGCTCATTCAGTCTAGGATCAAGTAAGAATTTATTTGGTTGTAATGTAGGTTGCGGAACGGGTAGGATACATTTAGATATAAGAGTGACTACACCTCCCTAAGCACTTTAATACATATACTTTAACATTCAAACCCCATAATTATGCCAAACCAAACTCCACCTTCACATCAATGTATATTACCCCATACTTCTTTAAGCACCATTACATCAAGAGTCACCACTTATCAAGGAATATTTTTTTTCACAGCAATACAACTATTTTTGTCCTTTTCTTTCTTTTTTTTAATTCAAATGGCTCTTACTTTTTCAAAACAGTGCATCTTTCTCCTTATTTCATTAGTTCCACTCAAAAGCCAAATCAACCACCCCACACTTTAACTTTCACAAATTTCATAACAATTCAAGTGCTCATGAGAGGTTAAAAGGTTCAAATAGATGGCTGAGTCAAACAAATGGGTAAGACTTGTAATGTGGTTCCCAAAGAAACAGGATTACATGCTCAAATGGGTTAACTACGATACATAATAATTAGGCGGGTAAAAGTATATATGGCTCAACAAAGAAACACCCATATCACTTCCAAGACTAAACAAAATTACTATTTCTCTTTGCAAACACACGGGGCAAGTTCTAGATATCAAATGTAATGCACAGAATAACACACAAACCCCACACACACATGGCACATAACTCACTTAGGATTGGTTTCATCAAGACACTCTAGTCAAAGCAGTTAAGCAAAGTTAAGCTTATACAATTTAAGGTACTTATACAAGAGTCAAAAAAGGAGCCTAAGCATCACAACCAAAGTACTCACTATTCTCAAGGAATAACAAAGTCAAGAGATATTGCTTCAATTCAATTCATATCACACCGGCTCCTACTCCTAAAAAAATAAAACTAACTACACCTAGTTCAAACAAAACCCTTGGAAAAGAACCGCGGCACAAAGAAAAACCAAGAGGGAATTTCCACACTACCTAACAAAATAAAATCTTTTTGTCTTTTTCCTTCCGACTTAAATCCCTCAAGAAAACTGTCTAATAGATCCATCGTCGAAAAAAGTCCAATATTTTCTATTTTTGTAAAACAATTATTAAATTAAACTAATACCTCTAAAATAGCATGGAAATTCACCCAAACAATCTCTCATCCCACACTTAAAATTGTGCATTGTCCCCAAGCAGATGACATCAAACAACTGACTTAACTCCGGTGGAGCGCTTTGCGCGTCCGACCTAGTTGAGGAAGTGCTACTAGAAGAAGGGAACGAAGAAGTGGAACTTTGCATAATGTATGCCATAACTAATAAGAGGGTAAAAGAAACTCCCCGGTAGGTCAAAGGCCGAAGCACTAGCAGCTCATGGGGTACTCAAACTTCTCCCAGGCCTGGTCCTTCGTGTGGGTACCTCACACTTAGTTCCAACCATCTGATTTGATGTTGCATCCTTCCAATGGATTTGCTTTTCATGCTCCTAGAAAATCAAAAATCGACACTACAAAAATAATACAATTAAAAAAAGGAAGCAGTAAAGATGGGTTGCCTCCCAACAAGCTCTTGATTTAACGTCGTGACATGACGTAAACTACTTTTTGTCTCACCCTAAAGCTTATGAATTGAACTCCAAGTTTTGCTTCAAGATTATGATTATACTCTTGCGGTGGTGGAATGAATCTAACTGGCCCAAGGAAATAATGTAGTATTCTGCACTCCTTGGCCTTTGTATGAGGTATGTAATCCTGACTTTATAGCAAGAAGAATTCTAGAATATTTGCACCTTGTTCCTCATTCCTTGACTCTTCAATTGGTTCAGATGATTCTATTTCCATATCATCATCTAACCACAATGTGGAAAAATGCTTGGAGTGTGTACTAATGTACTCAACTATATGAACCTTGGGATTGTCAACATCCTCAACACCAATGACACTAGAGTCAATGAAATGTGTATCCTCAATGTCCTTGATTCATTCTAGTATCTCTTCTACAACATCGACATCTTTAAATTCTTGTTTGATTGATTGTTGGTGTTCTACTATGGACCCCTTTGGTGGTACCTCAATTTCTGTCTCTAATGCACATTGCTCCTGGCTATTATTCATAGTATTAACATGTTGAGCACTAAATGCTCCAACTAGTTCACTCATTTGTGCCTCCAGGTTGCGAATAGTAGTATCTTGCCTTTGTATGTGCAGTTGTTTCTCATTATTTTTTTGTGCAAGGCACCTTAGCATATCCTTGATCTCTTTCAGGTAATCATCCCTGGGTTCTTTGTTCATATTAACTTCACAAGAAAAATAAAAACCATCAAAGTAAGAGGTTGAAGGAAGATAAGAAATATAAGCACAACCATGAAAGTGACCATCTTGACCATCACACATATCACATACATTCCACACATAAGATTCAGTTGGTGCACATAACTCGCTCTCGGGAATATTTTGATAATTTTGCCATGGGTGATTTTCTCCACAATATGCATAAGAAGGATTAAAAGTAGAATTACCAACATCAAAACTCTCATAATTCCAGGATGCCATGTTTTTAAAATCAACAAGTAAAACAAAAATAAAAAATAAAATACAGAAAATAAAAATAAAAGTTCAAACTTGAAACATTGCAATACGTACACCTACAACTACACCATTAGTGTCATAACCCAAATTCCCAACCATAGGGATCGTGATGACGCCTAACACCACACTTGCTAGGTAAGCCAATGATAGAGTTCGGTTAGCTATTTTCCTTTGATGATTTACTTGAACACAATAAAATAAATTTAAAGTAAAATTAATCTAATGATTTTCAATGAATAACTCCAATTATAAAATAATAAACAAATAAATATACCGAGCCACAAACTAATTATATATATATATATATATATATTTATATATATATATATATATATATATATATATATATATATATATATAAACTCTAAGACTACTCCGGGGTCTAGTGTCACAATTCACGAACTACTAAAGAATACTACAAATAATGGGCTGAAAGAAATAAGATAATTATTTTGAGAAAATATAAAACAGTCTCTACGAACTAAGAGAAGACTATCGGGATCTGCGAACGCCGACAGATATACCTCGTGTCTCCGGATAATGGATAGCTGCTACTAAAAATCTCTACTGATGACCGGTACCTAGATCTGCACAAAGGAGTGCAGAGTATAATATCAGTACAACCGACCCCATGTACTGAGTAAGTGTCGAGCCTAACCTCGACGAAGTAGGGACGAGGCTAAGGCGGGGCAAATATAACTTAACCTGTGATAATATATATATATATATATATATATATATATATATATATATATATATATANTCAGCTGTCACCAAAATCTCACACAAATTTCCAAATTTTCAAACTTTACCTTTAAATAACCGTATGTGCAGAATATGAGAAACAGTAGAGTACAACAGTAAAGTTTTCAAATCCTTGTAATAAAAATCAGTAAAACATAAATATCCTCCCTTATCACTGTCTTGCTGCGGCGTGCAACCCGATCCCACCTGTCCATCCTTATCACAATCATTTATTCCCCCTTTCCATGCTTATCACTATCATTTATTTCCCTTGTTCACCTTTATCACTATCATTTATTTCCCCTGTCCACCCTTATCACTATCATATTATCCACCCTTATCACTATCAATTGTCCACCCTTATGACTATCAATTTATTTATGTATCAAAACTTTCACAATTCAGGCCAAGCCTTTCACAACACTTTTATCTCAACAATTGTAAAGAAAAAAATTGTACTTCTCATAAACTCATCAATTTTATCACAAAAAAAAATGGAACCAGCAAGAATACATATATATCTCGTAAAACAATGTCAACCCACTCAATCTTTATGTACCACGGTAAAACCAAGGAAAACACTTACTTTTCCAAAAATAATTACAACCAGAATTAACAATAAATTAGCAAGCCAAGTAACCATAGAAACAACAATGGACATGAAACAATTAAAACATGAATCAATTAAATTGGAAACGGGGAAGGGATTATGTTAAGCAGACAATTTGGTGGTGCATAGATACTCGTCACCTCACCTATACACCACTCACATGTAATTTCACATAACAATTTAGTTGGGGGATTCCTATTCCCTCAAGTCAAGGTTAAACCAAGCACTTGCCTCAATTTTGCAGGTCACTCACTGCTCAATTATAGCTTTTCCTCTAGAATTCACCTTCAATACACTCGAATCTAACCATAATTAACTTAATATCATTAATTAATGCTAAAGGAACTAACTTTACTGAAAAATATCATTTTTCCTAAGTTTTATAAAAAAAAATTTAAAATTCGGCCCCAGGCCTGCTTGGTTTAAACTCGGGGTTCGGACCAAATTACGTTTATCCATTCACCCACGAGCCCGAATATACAATTAGTTTCGAAATCTGACCTCAATTCGAGGTAAAGATTCAATTTTTACAAAATTTCCTAATTCTACCCAAACCCTCAATTTTTACCATGAAAATTCTTAGTTTTTGATTTAAAAGTGATGAAAAATATTGGTTAATTGAAAGCTTAAAGTTTAGAATTAATTACCAACAGCATGGGGATGAACTTGGATGAAGAAAATCGTCCTTAGGGATGTGTAGTTCGAAACTTTTGAAGAAAAAGGGTTCTGTCCGTTTTAAAATCGAATTTATATAGCTGGGAAGGCCTTCTACGCATTTGCGTGGGCCTGCTCGCGTTTGCATAGGGTCCAGGCCTGTTGTCCTTTGCCTTCACACCATGCTGGCCGCGTTTGCGTACCTTTAAGGGTTGGGGCCTTCCCGTTCGCGTGAAATGGGCCGCGTTCTCATAGAGTAACTCGGGGCTCTTCCCCCAGGACCAATTAGGATGAGGCATAGCGGAAATAGAAACCACATCTCGTTGAGCTTCTCCAGCAAGCACCCCTTTCGGAAGCTCAATTTGTAGGACCGACGCAATTTATTTTCATATATATTTTTTTTAGATTTCAATAGCAAGAAAGACTGTTTGAATATTTGAATCCAAGACGCTTGATTCCTTTTTTTAATTAAGATTAAGCCAAAAGTGATCAATATTTCTTTATGCTTGTTAGAGATTTAAAAAAAATAAGTAAAAGCAGAATTGAAGACAGTCCTATATTGACAAGGACGAGCTTTTTCACGAAGAAAGCTTCGCTCCCAACTACTTGTATATCGATCGGAAAGAAGTAGCTGCAAATGCTCTCTATGCGTTCGCGATTTCAACCCGTGTTCGCATAGAACAAAGTAAGGCCCAACGTATTTTAGTCTACTCGTTCGCGATAGCCACAACGCGAACACGAAGAATTAAATCATTGGCACCAGAAAATAGCATAATCAACAATCTTTTAAGTGCAAAAATATCCCGTGGCCTATCTGAAACTCACCAAGCCCTCGGGGCTCTAAGCCAAACATGCACGCAAGTCTAAAAATATCAGACGGGCTTGCTCGTGCGATCAAATCATGAAAACAACATGTAAAATTATGAATTATACCTCAAAACTCATCATTTTTCTCAAGAACACTTAAAGTTCATTATTTCTCAACCGGACGTCCAAATCACGTCAAACAAACTTCATTTTTCACGAAATTTCACAGTTAGCATTTAAATACAACAAATCTGTACCGGGCTCCGGAACCAAAATACGGGCCCGATACCAATAGTTTCAAACATTAATTCTTTTCTTTATTTCATTAATATTTCAGCTCAAAAATTGTTTTGTAAGTCTTGGGACCTCGGAATTCATTTTCAGGCATACGCCCAAGTCCCACATTTTACTGCGGACCTCCCGGGATCGTTAGAACACAGATCTGGGTCCGTTTGCTCAAAATATTGACCAAAGTCAACTATAATCAAACTTTAACTCTAGAAATTCCTATTTCTCATATTTTCACATAAAAACTTTTCGGCTTCACGCCCGGACTGCGCACGCAAATTGAGATATTTAAAATTAATATTTTTATGGATAATAAACCTAGAATGGAGTCTAAATTCATAAAACGACCCCTTGGGTTATCACAATCTCCAGCTCTAAAACAAATGTTCGTCCTCGAACGGACATAGAAAATTACCTGACTTGGCGAACAAGTGTGGATATCTATCCTGCATGTCTGACTCGGACTCCCAAGTAGTTGCCTCAACGGGCTGGCCTCTCCACTGCACTCAAACTGAAGGATAACTCTTAGACCTCAACCGACGAACCCGCCGGTCTAAAATGGCTACCGGCTCCTCCTCATAAGCCAAGTCCTTGTCCAATTGGACAGAGCTGAAATCTAACACGTGGGACGGGTCACCATGATATTTCTGGAGCATAGACACGTGGAATAACGGATGAACCGAGGATAACCCTGGAGGCAACATAAGTCTATAAGATACCTCCCCCACTCTATCAAGAATCTCAAACGGCCTGATATACCTAGGTCTCAACTTACCCTTCTTTCTAAACCTCATAACACTTTTCATAGGTGACACACGAAGCAATACTCTCTCTCCAACCATGAATTCCACATCACGAACCTTGCGATCGGCATAACTCTTTTGCATAGACTGAGCTGCACGAAGTCTCTCCTGAATAATCTTGACCTTATCTAAGGCCTCCTGAACTAAGTCTGTACCCAGTAATCGAGCCTCTCCCGGCTCAAACCATCCAACTGGCGATTTGCACCGTCTACCATATAATGCCTCAAAAGGAGCCATCTGAATGCTCGACTGATAGCTATTATTATAAGCAAACTCCGCTAACGGCAAGAACTGATCCCACAAACCTCCAAAGTCAATAACACAAGCGTGGAGCATATCCTCCAAAATCTAAATGGTACGCTCGGACTGCCCGTCAGTCTGAGGGTGAAATGTTATGCTCAACTCCACTCGGGTACCCAACTCACACTGAACTACCCTCCAAAAGTGCGAAGTAAACTGGGTACCCCGATCAGAAATGATAGACACGGGCACACCATGAAGGCTAATAATCTCCCGAATATATAACTCAGCCAACCGCTCCGAAGTATAGGTACTTGCCACATGAATGAAATATGTTGATTTAGTCAGCCTATCCACAATAACCCAAACTGTGTCAAATTTCCGCTGAGTCCATGGGAGTCCAACAACGAAGTCCATAGTGATATGCTCCCACTTTCACTCAGGAATCTCTATCTGCTGTAGCAAACCACCGGGTCTCTAATGCTCATATTACCTGCTGACATTTTAAGCAACGAGCCACATACGCAACAATGTCCTTTGTCATCCTTCTCCACCAATAATGCTACCTCAAGTCCTGATACATTTTGGTTTTACCTGGATGTATGGAATACTTAGAACTGTGATCCTCCTCAAGGATCAACTCACGAAGGCCATCAACATTAGGCACACATATACGACCCTGCATCCTCAAAACACCATCATCTCCAACTGTAACCTGCTTGGCAGCACCGTGCCGATCTCTGATACGCTTGAATAAAGAAGATTGAGCGACTGTACAAGCTAGAGCACTGCTGGGCGAAATCTCCAACCTCACGAACTGATTAGCCAAGGTTTGAATGTCTGAAGCTAACGGCCTCTCACCGACTGGAATATACGCAAGGCTGCCCATACTCACCGCCTTCCTACTCAATGCATCGGCCACCACGTTGGCCTTCCCTGGATGATATAATATGGTGACATCATAATATTTCAGTAACTCTAACCATCTCCGCTGCCTCAAATTGAGATCCTTTTGCTTAATTAAGTATCAGAGACTGCGATGGTCAGTGAAAACCTCACACGGTACGCCATAAAGATAGTGCCTCCAAATCTTTAATGCATGAACAATGGTTGCCAACTCCAAGTCATAGACAAGGTAATTCTTCTCATGGAATTTCAGCTGCCGATAAGCATATGCAATCACCTTGCCATTCTGCATCAATACTGCTCTAAGTCCAACTCGGGAAGCATCACAATACACCGTGAAAGAACCTGAACCTGATGGTAACACCAACACCGATGTTGAGGTCAAGGCTGTCTTGAGCTTCTGAAAGCTCGCTTCGCACTCATCTGACCATTTAAATAGGACACATTTCTGAGTCAATTTAGTCATTGGAGCTGCTATTGATGAGAACCCCTTCACAAAACAACGGTAGTAACCTGCCAAACCCTAGAAACCCCTGATTTCCGTGGATGTAGTGGATCTAGGCTAGTTCTTGACTACCTCTATTTTCTTAATAGTTGTTCATAGCCAATTACAGAATTATCAAATAGCTTCATATTAACCATAATCTCCTTTCAAACCTTTACAATACTGATAATGAGATACAATGCTTGAAGACCCTCATAACTATATACCCGAATTAACGTGTTTCATTTAACGACACATGGGCGGGCACATACCTTGTAGGTTAAAGCTCAATAATTATAGCACGAATTTGGCAAATTATGCACAAATAATTAATTTATTTATTTACCTATTACTATTATTATTATTATTATGATTATTACTACTATTATTATTACTATTATTATTATTATTATACATAAATTTTCAAATAACCCTAACAGGCATGACTTCCTTTAGTACTCTAGTATGAATTTTAATCTCCCAAGGGAGAATTTAAACACAAGAAATTTCATCACAAGGATCTCGTCCTTACATAACTTTCACCGCGGCTCGTAGCCCGATTTAAACATATCGAATCATATTAAAATGCGAGGATCTCGTCCTCAATTCTGAATCACAAGTAATATGCATATCGTGCCACTAGAAACCTTCATTTTCCTTATTTTAAATATTTCCCGGTAAACAAAGTTACAACCCGTAATGATAGACATAGCTATCTCCATAAAATTTCTCAATACACGTATTCACATAAGTAGATTTTAGAATTACGAATCTCACCCATGAGTGGAGCATATTAGGAGGACTTTCTGAGATACTCATAATTGAACAGGTTAAGGAAATTATCACTTTATAATAATTAGAGAGTGTACATGTAATGGAACCATTTGATATACGACCTCATCCATACCATAGAAAATGAATAAACAGGTTGGGTCTCCACCTCTAGGAATCTGACCTCCACCTTCGACATTCCGACTCCTTTTTCCCTAGCTGGTCATGTAAGTTGAGTTGTAACTGCAATGGGGCACGTAGCCTGAGTGCTCTGATGAAATGATTCACCTTCTCATACCGAGTCTATACCAAATAACTGGAATAATCATTGGAGGAATCTCGTAGCGGTGGTGCATTAAAAGAACTTACTGAAGCACACCGAGTAATCAGATATATGGACTGGACCGGTCAGTTGCCCGAGTCCCTACCAAAATAATTCGTTGTTGCAAAGCAAAATCCACTGAATCTTTTAGAAACTCGAGACCTCTTAGTCTTTTTAGCTTCCTATTTTCCTTATCCCGAACACATTCTAACATCTAAGCAATTTCTACCACTAGCCGAAGTGAAGTATCAACTTGCCCTGAGTCGTACAAAATTTTACAATAATGATCGAGTCCTTTAATGAGTCTGGGCTCGCCCTCTGGCTATATGAATCGAAGTAGGAGTATGACGGGCTAACTTATCAAACCTGATGGCATATTCTGGCATCGTCATGATGACCTAACGCAACCGTTCAAACCTTAAGCGCCACGTAAAATGGAAAGTTCGAGAAGCAAACTCTTTCAAAAGCATTATGAGAACTGATTCAAATAGTTGGTGTTGCAATGACTGGTCGTCCTCTTCGTAGGCTTGCTACAAACACCGGCAACCCATTTCTTCTTTTACTATGTTGACTCAACCCTCATCTATTCATATACTCTTCGTTAATATTTTGGGGTAACTCCCATCCCTATTGACACACAATGATCACAAAAGTAGAGCTCTATACAGATAATCTTGGCATGAACCATATAGTCTAGAAGCTCGTCAACTACTGTACTCCCTCTGGAGCACCCCAAAATCTGCAACCGTGACTTCCACGCTGAGTAGCCCTTCCGTAGATTTAAAGTTGGCTATTTAACTCCTTTGGTACTGAGGTATAGGATTATTAAGGAGGAGGACATATCGCAAGTCCCAGCTTCATCTCTTGTAAAAATCTCAGGCTTTATCCATCCTAGGCCAAAACTGATATAACACATGAGCCCGAAATTTATTCCTTGACGGTGGACTTCCCCACTTGGCACGAAGTCATATGTCACAATGCATGATAATCAACAATGTTAAACGTCATAGCTCGTATAAATCAACCCCATTACTTTCAACGTATTCCAATGTTCTCTAATACTTCATAGCAGCGGTCAAGAAAATCATGTGGGTCCTCAAAAGTTGTACCACTGAAATGGAGTGGAAATTGTTTGGTAAACTTGTCCAACCTCAATAAACGGACTAGTGCATCCTGCAACACTAGAGTAGCTATAAATCCTTCAGGAATCTGAACTAGTCCAACATGTACTGACTGAGCTAGAACCTCCGCATCTAGATCTATTTGAGACTTTACAATAGGTGTTGATGTTCGAGCTCTAGATTGAGCTCTGCTTCTGTCTCTTCCCCTAATCGTAGCTGTCATTGGGGCATCATCTCTTGTCCGGTTGTAGACGTTTTGCGTGGTGTCGAGATTTGTGAGAGGACAAGAATAGACAAGTTCTATCATCAATGGTAGAATAAATTCGCACGATAGAGTAGAATAGAAGTGAAATTTTTCCAAACTTCATAGCCTCTGATAGATAAGTACAGATGTCTTCGTACCCATTCTTCAGACTCTATTAATCTTGTTCGTGAATTGTGAGACCTAAGCAACCTAGTTCTATGATACCAACTTGTTACGACCCAAATTCCTAACCTTCGGGATCATGATGGCGCCTAACACCACACTTTCTACGCAAGCCAATGTTAGAATTCGGTTAGCCATAAATTTAAAGTAAACCGAGCCACGAACTAATTTTATATATATATATATATATATATATATATATATATATATATATATATATATATATATAAGACTACCCCAGGGTCTGGTGTCACAATTCACAAACTACTAAAGAATACTACAAATAATGGGCTGAAAGAAATAATAAAACTGTTTTGAGAAAATATAAAACAGTCTCTACGATCTAAGAGAAGACACTCGGGATCTGCGAATGCCGGCAAATATACCTCGTGTCTCCGGATAATGGATAGCTGCTAATAAAAATCTCTATTGCTAACTGGTACTTGGATATGCACAAAGGAGTGGAGAGTGTAGTATCAGTACAACCGACCCCATGTACTGAGTAAGTGTCGAGCCTAACCTCGACGAAGTAGTGACGAGGCTAAGGCGGGGCAAATATAACTTAACCTGTGATAATATATATATATATATATATATATATATATATATATATATATATATATATATATATATATAAAGCAATTAAACAATTCTACACAAACAAGAAAATATAAACTGAAACAATAAGTAAAATAACTCAGTTGCCTATTCCAGGCCTCAGCTGTCACCAAAATCTCACACAAATTTCCAAATTTCCAAACTTTACCTTTAAATAACCGTATGTGCAGAATATGAGAAACAATAGAGTAAAATAGTTAAGTTTCCAAATCCTTGAAATAAAAATCAGTAAAACATAAGTATCCTCCCTTATCACTGTCTTGTTGCGGCGTGCAACCCGATCTCACTTGTCCATCCTTATCACTATCATTTATTTTCCCTGTCCATCCTTATAACTATCATATTGTCCACCCTTATTACTATCAATTGTCCACCCTTATCACTATCAATTTATTTATGTATCAAAACTTTCGCAATTCAGGCCAAGCCTTTCACAACACTTTTATCTCAACAATTATAAACAGAAAAACTGTATTTCTCATAAACTCATCAATATTATCACAAAATAAAAATGGAACCAGCAAGAATACATATATCGCGTAAAACAATGTCAACCCACTCAAACTTTATGTATCACGGTAAAACCAAGGAAAACACTTACTTTTCCAAAAATAATTACAACCAGACTTAACAGTAAATTAGCAAGCCAAGTAATCATATAAACAACAATGGACATGAAACAATTAAAACATGAATCAATTAAATTGGAAACGGGAAAGGGATCATGTTAAGCAGACAATTTGGTGGTGCATAGATACTCATCACTTCACTTATACACCACTCACATGCAATTTCACACAACAATTTAGTTGGGTGATTCCTATTCCCTCAAGTCAAGGTTAAACCAAGCACTTACCTCAATTTCGCAGGCCACTCACTGCTCAATTATAGTTTTTCCTCTTGAATTCTCCTCCAATACACTCTAATATAACCATAATTAACTTAATATCATTAATTAATGCTAAAGGAACTAACTTTACTGAAAATTATAATTTTTCCTAAGTTTTCTCAAAAAAAAAGTAAAACCCGACCCCGGGCCCACTTAGTCCAAACTCGGGGTTCGGACCAAATTACGTTTACTCATTCACCCACGAGCCCGAATATACAATTAGTTTCGAAATCCGACCTCAACTCGAGGTAAAGATTATTTTTACAAAATTCTCTAATCCTCAATTTTTACCATAAAAATTCTTAGTTTTTGATTTAAAAGTGATGAGAAACATTGAGTAATTGAAAGAGTAAAGTATAGAATTGATTACCAACAACTTAGGGATGAACTTGGATGAAGAAAATCGTCCTTAGGGCACTGTGGTTCGAAAATTTTGAAGAAAAAGGGTTCTGTTCGTTTTAAAATCGAATTTATATAGCTGAGCAGGCCTTCTACGCATTCCCGTGGGCCTGCCCGCGTTCGCGTAGGGTCCAGGCCTGTTGGACTTCACGTTCGCCCCATGCAGGCCGCGTTTGCGTACCTTTAAGAGTTGGGGCCTTTGCGTTTGCGTACAATGGTCCACGTTCGCATAGAGTAACCCAGGGCTCCTCCCCCAGTCCTAATTATCTCTATGCGTTCGCGAGTCCAAGACGCGTTCGCATAGAACAAAGTAAGGCCCAACGTATTTTATCCTATTCGTTCGCGATAGCCACAACGTGAACACGAAGAATTAAATCACTAGCACCAGAAAACAACAGAATCAACAATCTTTTAAGTGCAAAAACATCATGTGGCCTATCTGAAACTCACCCGAGCCCTCAGGGCCCTAAACCAAACATGCACGCAAGTCTAAAAACATCATACGGACTTGCTCGTGCGATCACATGTAAAATTATAAATTAAACCTCAAAACTCATCATTTTTGTCAAGAACACTTAAAGTTCATTATTTCTCAGCCGGACGTCCAAATCACGTCAAACAAAGTCCGTTTTTCATCAAATTTCACAGTTAGCATTTAAATACTATAAGAAATCTGTACCGGACTCCGGAACAAAAATACGGGCCCGATACCAATAGTTTCAAACATTAATTCTTTTCTTTATTTCATTAATATTTTAGCAAAACAATTTCTTTCAAAAATTGTTTTCTAAGGCTTGGGACCTCAGAATTCATTTTCGTGCATACGCCCAAGTCCCATATTTTACTCGGACCTCTCGGGATCGTCGGAACACAGATCTGGTCCCGTTTGCTCAAAATGTTGACCAAAGTCAACTATAATCAAACTTTTACTCTAGAAATTCCTATTTCTCATATTTTCACATAAAAGCTTTCCGGCTTCACGCCCGGACTGTGCACGCAAATCGAGATATTTAAAATTAATTTTTTATGACTAATAAGCCTATAACGGAGTCTAAATTCATAAAATGACCCCTTGGGTCATCACAGTTAGTTCCCCGGCAACAACGCCAAAATTTGACCACGCCCAACTCTAGTCCTAAAGAGGATAAGCGGTCGCTGCAAATATAATTTGGTCTAAAAGTCCGGAGTCGAATCCCACAGAGAGAGAACTAATATTTCGCTATAATTGTTCAATATCTCTAAGAAGACAAGCTCGAATAAATTTCTAAGTTATAAAGATTAAGATTCTTATATCTAACTAATAAACTAAGAAACTAAAGCAGTAAATTAACAACTAAAGATACTAAGGGGTGGAGACTAAATTTAGGAGGTCTAGAGTTATGATTTCTCCAAATGTTTGAACCCTTATCGCTATGTTTCCTACAATTTTGCCTATGTATTCTCTACTGATCAGTGCACTTTAGGTGCCGTAATTCTCTCTCGAGCAACTACACTAAATTACTAGACATATTATCTCGAACTACGCTAGTTGGTTTTATCTAACCGCTCATTATGACCACGTCAAGGCTTTGTTATTTCTAAACCTACCTTTAAACCCGTTATATTGATTTCTCACTTACGTTAGGAGTGACATTGTTCAACAACCACCTAAATATGTATCCTCTCTCAAGCAACACATAATAAATAGGTACAGTCCATCGATGGACATTCAATCAACTGAAATAAGCATGTAGTTGAACAAATAGACAACTTCAAGTTAAATTATATTAAAACATAACAAGAACTCATCCTCCAAGAGGTTACCTCAAAACCCTAGATAACAAATTAGCTATTCATAATAGTATGCATAAATACAATACTAGAATTCATAACCAATAATAGAAATAGAAAGAAGGAAGCAAAAAACTCGTAGAAGAATTCTCTGCCTTTTCCTATAGTGTCTCTGCCTCCTTAGGTCCAAAGTGTGTCAAAAGTCCTCAAAATACCATTTTTCCATGTATATATATCAAGTAGGGTCGGGCCCAATAATTATACCTTTTCCTACGTGAAAAAGGACAGTTTTCCCCGATAGAACGTGCGCGGTCGCGGATCAACCGCGAATTGACCGCTGGTTTTGGCCAATTTCCGCCTCACATCCGCGGCCAGTGCGCGACCGCGCACTTGTTGCACATTTTTCACCCTGTTGTGTTTGTAATTTGGAAAAATATTAAACATGAAAGTTGTAGCCTTTGCATTAGTTTTCCAACCATATATTGTGGAGCTCAAATGGAGTTCTGAGCGAAAAGTTATGTGCATTTGACTAGACTGTGCGCAATATGCCTACTCGATTCTTCGTTCATTCTTAACTATCATCCGTTGATTCCTAAACACGTTTCCGGCTTAATTCCTTGGGATTTTACTTAGACTTCAAAGCTTCAAATCACTTGAATATCACTTGAATTCATTTCATAACATCCATAGCTCGGAATCACTCCTATAAGGCATAAAACACACAATTAATGTAAAACACTAGCAATTAAAGCTCAAACTCAATTAAAGTACAATAAATTAAAGTGTAATAAATGACTAAAAATACGTAATTATAGCCTATCATCAACGGTCAAATCATAATCATAGACATTTGAAGAAAAAACATACGACAGTGAGAGAAAAACCGAACAAAATTAAGACATTTTATCTCTAACCTAAATGTAGAACCAAAAGCCAAATATTTATAAGCTTTTTTGCTTTAGCCTAAATTATTCAGTCATGTTTCTAATATTATCATGGAAATTATAAGAAGTAATAAAGTGTAAATCTTACTCCATATCTTAGAGGGAAATTACGCTACATATCAAATATTTATATTGAATTTGTCCTTGTAGTTGCACTTTCAGCAAATTTATATTCATAACTATATTTGATTTGTATAGCAACATCAATAATATACCCAATATTATCTCATAATATAGGGCCTGGGGAGGGTAGTGTGTATGCAGACCTCACCCCTATCTTGTGAGGATATAGAAGTTATTTTCAATAGACCATTGGCTCAGGAAAGCATAAGCACCACATTAATAAAAATAAAGACAAGAAGGGACTGTACCAAATATCATATAAAAACAGAATAAAACAGCAAGTGATTATATCAAATCCATGAAATAAGAGATTATTGTTTTGAACTAAAATAAGAGAGCAATAAGCTTTGTAGCTCAGTTGGTAAGAGTGTTCGCTTAGTTAGCGGAGGTCTTGAGTTCGACTCTCAACAAGAATATTTTATTTTTCTGTATTTCTGTATTTCGCGGTAGTTGTATTTATTCGATACAAGTTGTATCCTTTGTATACACCCTTATTTCACATTGGTCCTTATTTCACATTGGTTATACAGTTGGTACATATTGTATTCATTCGTGTGCGGGCAAATACATTTGTTATGCGAATTATAGTTGTCCGACGACCCGGCCCACTAGCTCTTAAACATAATTGAGCCCATAGTAAACGAGACATGGGATGGGGCGCACTACTCATTTTGTCTCGGTGGGCCGGCCCGTTAACGTCCCATCCCGCCAACCCGCTAGATTAAATTTTTTTTTTTAAAGAGCCGTTAGCCAGCGACATTCTTTGCAAAATTAGCCGTTGGCAACGACTATAAAAGACAATATTTGTACGTGAAATTTGAAAGTTCTATTAATGAAATAAAAGCCTTTAGCTTAGAATTTTTATAAGAATTGTCTTACACTCTTACTTAGTTACTTTATAACTTGAGATTATATTAAATAAATTACAAGTCTATTATAATTACTAAAATATTTCGTTACAAGTCTTTTATTTTAATATTTATAATTCTTTACTTAGTTTCTTTAAAATTTATTATGCAAACTTTAAAAACTTAGTCATCACTTTTAAAAAATAATTGTTGATATCTGCAATAAAATTAGACATTTCCAAATTTAATGCTTAAATATTTAAAATATCTTTTTTTTAAAAAGGCCCACTAAGGGCCTACGTACCGACCATTCCCGTCCCATCCCGTTAGTTAGCGGGATGGGATGGGCCTACCCTGTCGTTCCGTTTATTCCGTCCCTTTTAAGGCTTGTCCCGCCACCGTTTCAGTCAAACATCGTCCCGTCCCGTCCCGTCCTGATAATTTGGTTTGACCTGTCTTGTTGGATAGTCTTAGCGCGAATGAATACAATTGACACATGTTGTATTCGCTGCGCGTTTGAATACAAGTAATACAAATTAATAGCAATTAAATAACAGCTACCGATAATAATTAGGTAAATTGTAGTTACTAGGCTATAAGCTATAGTGATTTATAAAAATTCCTATGTTTTAGAAGAGAATAATAAAGGGAAAAAGAAAAAGTAAATTTACCAAATGAACAAAAAGGAAAAGCTTCAAGGTTAAAGTGGTCATTCTCGAAGGTGGGAGTGCTCATAGCAACCATTTATATTTGTCACCATCACTTACTTTATGTAAAAAGGAAAAGTTAGACAGAAAAAAAAACCAAATAAACAGAAAAAAGCTCTCCATTGCAAAAACCTTTACTCTCTTTCATTTCCTCTATTCATTTTCCTCTCCTCACACACACACACACAGGAATCCGCCATGGACGAAGAAAACGAGAGCTCTAAAGCTGCCGGAGCCGAGAATTCAAATCCAGAAGAAAACAAAAACGATAACTCCTCCGTACACGACGGCGGAGTACTCGATGATGGTGGTGATGAACGTAAGGTGAGTGGAATTGAGAGTTTACATGAACCGAAGGTGGAAATTTCAGTGTCAAAAACCCTAGCTCCTCCTACTGTTCACTCATCCGTACAACAAATTGAGAGTGATGTGCAATCCAAATTCGATACGGACTCCTCTTCCTCTCACCAACTTTCTGGTACTGTTTCCAATTTTGTATAATTCCTTTTTTTTTTAGCGTTGTTTTTTTTAATTTATTTGTGAAAATAACTACTTGTAGTATGTTTATTAGCTCATGTTTGGTTTCTACGATCAAAACTATTATTCCCTGTTTATGTGACCCAGTTACCTGCCTAGTCCATCTTGAAAAGAACGATCCTTTTCTAAATCTGAATACATTTAATGTAAATTTTTCCAATTTATCCGTAATAATAAGCTTTTATAGCCACAAATGTTATGATACATTTAAGATCACGAATTTCAAAAGTTTTGTAACCATAATTGTTATGATGTACTTAAAGAGCACAAGTTGTAAAAGTCTTATTTCTTTCTTAGCTCCGTGTCAGTCATATGCGTTCACATAAATTGGAAGAAAGGGAGTATTTTTCTTTTATTTTTGCTTATATAATTGTATGTAAATAATTTTTTCTTGTTTTTTGTGTATGTGTCTGTAATTATTGTGTTGAATAATCTGACAGAAGTGCCAGTGGAATATGCACTGCCACCGTTTGAACCAGCAAAAGAAATCAAGGTTTGCTTTCTTGCTTTTACTTGATATTTATTGGTTTCGCATTGTTTTCAGTTTATCTGGAGATTTTGAGATTCAGGATATCTTTGAGTGGATCCGCCGTGGTAGCATACATTTTTTATTTTAATGTTTTAGTTTTCAATTATACTCGTTAAAATCATAGTTGTGCTGCATATCTGAATGGTACTTAATCAAAAAAGAAAAAGTTAGCTTTGTATTTGAATGGTAGCACAGAAATACCGAGGCAATTCACCGTAGGGGTAAGACATGTGCAATTAGAACATTCAAGGTAAATGCTTAATCACTATTTGGGCACTAGATCTCGCTGCTTTTGTCTACTAGATGTGCATAAAGAAAAATAGAGGATATGTACGTGGATTATTAGGATGATAAGGATACGGAGGTTAGATTCTGCTAAAGCTGAAACTGAAAAGTTTATGGTAGAGCCAAATATTTTTGCTAGGTAAAGCGCTGAGATCTCTTGAGGTTAATGTGGTAAATAGGATGCATGATTATTGGTTTTATATAAGATCCTGTGCACATGTCATGGTTGCAGTGATTCTGCTAGGGCAGAGCACTTGTCATTCTTCATTCGAAACTAACAAGTGCCGGGTCGGGGATTTCTGTCTTGTTATCAAAAAGGGAGTTGGGTAAAGCAAACTCTCTCCTTGGAGGAGTACGGGCTTAGTCAAGTCGAACCGGGTTGCACTGCTTGATGCTCCAATCGTAAAAAAAAAAAGGTGGGGCCATTGCCGGTACGACTGAGTATGCGTTAGACAGGTCAATCCCTCCGACACCAAAAATACTGGACCGAACTTCTAAACCGCTCACTTCTTTTTGGTTGGGAAGTGTCTCTGTCCCTTTCATCTCTTGTTACTCCTTTCGTTCACTTTTTCTAACATTTCTAGTACCAACTAATTCATTTGGGCGAAACATCTTACGATGTAATGATGCGCCCATTCCTATGGCCATTGCTTTAGTACTTCTGGCTCTCGGGAGTCTCTTTGTAGGAAATTTGGCCAAAGTGTGACATGTTTGCCCATAAGTAAATACCGTGACGAAGCGGCAGAAAATTTTGAAGTTTTCCTTTGTCCTTGCGTTGAGTTTTACGTAGCAAACTGCAGAATAGTTTTTCCTTGAAAGATCAAGTTAGGAAGGAGTTGAACATGGAGCTGAACGACGTCATAGTTCATACCCTATTTTTCGTGATGGTTGATATTGGGAAGTGTAATTAGGTGATGGGAAGTCAGTAGTCCACGAAAGGGATTCACTGAGAAGTGGAAAAATTGTTAGTAGTAGTAGGATGCTCTATCGATCACACCGTTTTATGCTTCTCTTTTTCCATTTGTGGAAAAATAATGTTTTAACACCTTTTGTGCTTCTCGCTCTTCCTTTGCCATCTTAGCACTTAGGAGGTTTGTTTCAAACAAGTCCAGGGGGTAATAAGATCGCAACAAAGGTGGGGACTACAACTGGAAAGTCGGCCATAGGTTTTGGTTTGGGGGGGGGGGGGGGGTTTTTNGGATATTTTCCCTTATTGCCTCTTCCTCAATCCAGTAGCAAGGTTTCAACGAGTTCTTTGTACGCGTATAACAAAAAATGTATATACTTTTTTATCCCGAATTCCCTATTATTCTCGGTCCTTGTTCTTGGTCTCTGTGAGGGATCCAGTCGATGGGAATGAATCCATGTTCAAATCTTATTACCGGGTTCGATTACCGGAAGGAAATAGAGAAGGTAAGGGACCACTTTCCTTGTTCAATATTGTTTGAGTAAGTAGTAAGTTTAGGCCTCAATTAGCCGCCGTAAGGCCGACAGGTCTTCATCCCGGAATATGTAGATGCGGTATCTCGTCTGTTTGAAAGGTAACTTGAATTAGCAGTCGGATTGTGAACCATTGTCACTCGTTAGGCCTTCCAATATAATTGATTTGAAGGAGTGAAAGCCACTTGACTTGACTTGACGGTAAGGAGAGGAGCTCCAGCCACTCTACTTCCACCATTGTATAGCCCTGCGAAAAATTCGAATACCGGAATTCTGTTTAATACTAAACCAAATCAAACCAAATATTGTTTTTTTTTTCCTTTTTAATTTAACACTAACTGATCAAATCAAAGTTACATGTTGCTTTTTTGTGTTATTTTTTGTCGGATGCTCGGTTTTTTTGTTGAACACCCTACTTGCTACTGTGAGAATTGTAGCCTGTTTGGCCAAGCTTCTAAAATCTGTTTATTTTGAGAAGTGCTTTTCAAAATGATCCAGGAATATGAAGAAGGAAAGTGGTCAAAATTATAAAGCATGTTTAGAATTATATAAGTTGGGAGTGTCATCATGAATCAAGCTTGCTTCCCACGGTGACTAGGAATCACATCTCACAATAAAACTGCTTTCTTGTTTCCGGAGTTTGAGGTGACAACTGAAATCATTTGAATTACTCTACATGTACTTGAGAAATTCCAAAACTGAATGTAATCCATAATTTCTCTAATTGCAAAAATATTATGATGTGATGTTATAAATGAATATAGTCAAATTACTTATGTAGGTTCGTAATATATTTAGCTCTCCGGAGTATCTGGTTTTCTATTTTCCTGTGTATAATGTATACTTCTACTGAAGCTAAATCAGGCAAATGTTGGAACTGGATGTGTATGTTTGTGGGATGGGGTGACATCAAATGAGTCATTTCATGTTGTATGCAGGATAAAATTAGTGTTACCAGGCCTGAAACTTTGAGTGCTCAAGTACAAACAGAACATAAGCAACGTATGCCTGATGAAGCATCCTCATTGGAGCTGTCCCCTACATCTGTTACACTGTCCATTTCATCAGTGCCGAGCCCAACTCTAGCAGAAAGACAATTGTCAGCAGTAGTAAATGGTAGTACAGAAGAAGTGGCTAAGCAGAGTTCCGATGCCAAGGTTCTACCTGTTGTGCCAGTCCTGAAGACACCATCCCGTGATGGGTACAATTGGCGGAAGTATGGTCAAAAGCAAGTTAAAATTCCTCAAGGTTCTCGAAGTTATTACCGATGCACTCATTCTGAGTGTTGCGCCAAGAAGATTGAGTGCTCTGATCACACTAATCGTGTGATGGAGATTATTTATAGAAGTCAACACAATCATGATCCACCCCCGAGAGTAAATTGCTCAAAGGAAAGCAAGCCCGTAGTATTGCCTGCACCTGCTAATGACAACCGTATGATAGCTTGTCCAAATAGAAGTTTGAATGAGACCGTGCCGTCCTCTTTAACAGAAAATTTACAAGAAACTTCACCAACTGCTGAGAAAGCAAGTCAGGATTCTTGTGGGTCTGATACGGACACTGAAATCACTATTAAAGAGGAGCACAGTGATGAACCTGAACAAAAGAAGAGGCAAGTTCTCTCTTGTATGTAATTTAGTTATTCCATTGATCCTTCTTTCATCTTACAGATGTTCAAAACCATAATATTGATCACAAAACTCACCTATGGTTTCCAGGTTGAAGAAAAGTGACGCAAGTTCTGAATCTGTTTCTAGACCTGGAAAGAAACCCAAACTTGTTGTGCATGCTGCTTGTGATGTAGGCATCTCAAGTGATGGCTATAGATGGCGCAAGTATGGACAAAAAATGGTGAAGGGAAATCCCCACCCAAGGTACTATATTATTTCATGCTTTACACTTTATAATCATTTTTCTTTCTGCCAGAAAGACTGATGCCAGATTAATGCATTCCTTGATTCATGCTTGATTGTATGCACCCTATCCTGTTTTTTAAAGGCGGGTGCTATTCTTCTTGCACCGTGTATCTTAGCCTTTCTTCATGTAATAATTTCCTTCACGTTTTCCATTTTAAGTTAGAAATTTGGATTTTTTCTTATGCAACATCAGTTTGGTCCTTCGTTAAAAGAAGTAGAAATGCCAAGCGTTGAGTCAAACAAAGAAAAATAACTTGTCAAAGTATATTCTAGCCTGACAGTATCTCTTATGAGTAGACAAGTAAGGAGATGGCGTTGTAATTCCTCTGTAAACATAAAAATAACTTTCACATATTACTTGTTTTGTCTACTTTATAGTAAATCTTTATCGTGGTCAAAGGTGTGCTCCATTTTTCTTCCTTGGTTTTCCTGTACTGTTTCTGAATTGTTTATTTGGATGGCTTTTAGGAACTACTATCGTTGTACATCAGCTGGATGCCTGGTTCGAAAGCACATTGAGAGAGCTGTAGATAGCACAAGTGCGTTGATAATAACATATAAGGGAGTACACGATCATGACATGCCCGTACCAAAAAAACGTCAAAGTCCACCGAGTGCACCTCTTATTGCTGCTGCTGCCCCTGCTTCCTTGACCAATCTGCAGGCTAAGAAACCCGAACTGCTACAGCATCAAAAATCGACCACACAATGGTCCGTGGATAAAGAAGGTACGTTAACAGGTGAGAAGTTGGACCTTGGAGGAGAAAAGGCAATGGAGTCTGCTCGAACTCTGTTGAGTATTGGATTTGAAATAAAGCCTTGCTGAAATTGTTTAGCTGCTTTGATTTATATTGCCTTTTCCCCCCCTTGCATTCAGTTAGTTTCCCGTCATAGGGCTTTCTTGTAGAAATAAGAAGCGTGCACTTTTTTTTAAAGTCTTACAGTTTATCAATAGGTTGAGTAGATTGGTTGTAGTCATCCAATACAGATAGTTTATACTCTGGTTATGTACATTATTGCGGATCGAACTAATTTAAATAGAACTTAGAGAAATATCTTTTGATGTTCGTCGATTTACAACAACAACAACCCAGTATAATCCTAGAAGTGGGGATGTTCGTCGATTTGAAAGCAAATATTTGATGACAGCTTAAAAGGAAACTCTGAATTCATCTCCAACAACCATTTGCTTCCCATTTACCATTTCAAGAATAAAGGGGCCAACCAACATTTTGGAAATTACCAGAACACAGTGAGCTAGAGCTGCATGATTAGACAACTCTGTGAGAGACTTTTTCTCAATAACCAAGAAATCTCCCACGAGTTTATAGCGGGCTCAGCCTGATTGTGCTCACAAGTTCGATAAGTAAAAGCGTCTGCAAAGTCATTGAAGAATAGCTACTAATGGGTAATCTTGACTCGAACATTAGGCACAAAATTAAAGATCCATCCCCTTTTTATAAAGATAGTTGAGTGGTGATTGTTTTTGTGAGCTGTCAACCACACATATAAGCCCCTACATATAGATGCATATTTAATTCCAGGTACAACAATAACAGAATGTCTTACTTTCTGTTTTCCCAGACTCAGAAAAGATGTTTAAGATTGTAGCATTTGAAGTTCTAATAATAACACTACACACTGTACACAACAAAAATTACCAATACTTAATGTTCATCTAGTAATAATAATCTACAAATCTAAGAATCTATAATGCAGAGGAATCGACGTCGTTTCTGTACACAACCAGTTCTGCTACTAAATCTGTGTGAGCTTAGATGATAACCAGATGTTACAAGTAAGCGCTGAATTACAACAACCTAGTTGAATCTCATAAGTGGGGTCTGAGGAGGGAAGTGTGTACGCAAACCTTACCCTATCCTGGGAAGGTAGAAAGGTTGTTTTTCGATAGACCAAGAAAGCTCTAAATTGTCTCATTAAAATGCACAATGGCTCAATCACACCAATGAGAAACTCAGTTCATCGATCGATCTATACATCTCTGCTTCAATGGCTTCATTTGCTTTTGCTACCTCAGTATTATTATCTTCATTTTGATCCTTCTGTTTTACTTCAGCAGCTGCCACACAGTCCTGAAATCTGAAGCAGCTAATAAGATGGTCATTTGTTATGTCAGCAACCTGCATGAACGAATAGACAACAGTGGGTCCCACGCACCGGAGACCTCTCCGAACTAGGTCTTTACTGATCACGTCTGCTTTTGAGGTCTGTTATTCTCTTGAGCCGAGGGTCTTTCGGAAACAGCCTCTTTACTCTTTCGGGGTAGGGGTAAGATTTACGTACACACTATCCTCCCTAGACCCCACTAGTGAGATTTTACTGGGTCGTTTATTTTTGTTGTCGTCTGCTTTTGAGGTCTTTACCGGAACTTGACGAGGATATCAGAATCTGCCAACTATAGGCTTGTGGTTCACAAAGCTCCAGATATACTTGTCAAATGACCCAAATTCATCTATGATCTGATACGAGCAAAACATGCACAAATTTTGTTGCAATAACTACTGAAATATTTTAACAGCTAGAAGTTTTTGACTCTATATCTAAATTAGGTACAACACGAGTGCAAGTATAGTCGAGGTAGGTATTTACAAAAGCTAACTGAATAAAGAGCAACGGACAGGGACGGAGGTAGTGTATTGTTTATGGATTTGGACGAACCCAGTAGGTTTTGCTTACACCCTGTTTTTATATTAAGGAATCTATTAAATATGTACACCAACAACAATAACGAACCCAGTGTAATCTCATAAGTAGGGTTTGGGGAGGACAGTGTGTACGCAGACCTTAACCCTACCCAATAAAGGTAGAGAGGTTGTAATCGATAGACTCGACTCAAGGAACAGTAAAAATAAAGCAACATACAATAGCAACAATAATGTAGTAGGGTAACGGAAGCGAATGACACAACATGTAATAAAAATTTACTAAATATGTATAAATATTTAATTGCGAACGCAGTAGCTAAAAGAGTTATTGGTTCGGTGACAAGTTCAAAACTCATAAGCTTCAAATCTTAGTTTTGCCGCTGGGAAAGGATATACCTTTGATACTTGACGAGCATTTTCAATGACTGCTCGCAGTTTCAGCTCTGATAGTAAAGAGCATGCTGTACTTCCAGGTACTAAAATCTTCTTCCATTCAATTTTGCCACTGCTATAGGATCAAAATCTGCAAATACTTCTCTACACCCTGTAAGCTATACTTTAGGCTACAAATTAAATATGATCCCCAAATGTTGCAGTATATAGGTTGTCTACGACACATCCTTTGGGTGCGACCTTTCTCAGGACTCTGTGTGAACGCGAGATGCGTTATGCCTCGGACTGTCTTTTTTATGTTCTCTGAGAAGTAGAAATTCATTGATTTTTCAGGACAACGGACACAAAAAATAACTAGAGAAAATACGATTACACTTTTCTTGTAGGTGCGGACGATAACACCTCTTTTCTCACGCAAGAAAAGTTTGAAAGGAGTTGAGAAATTGAAAAGAACTCTGTTTGGAACTTGTAACGTATTCTACTATTTAACCTAACATTAGTTGCTGCAATAGATACCGCAGTCAGAGGTGGACGCACATGATGAGTTGAGGGGTCACTAGCATCCGAAAACTTTGGCAAAAACTTCATATACTTGCAAATGTCTTACAAAAATAGTTAAATATTAGCATAGGTCCTCATACCAATTTTTATGAGCAAAGATAAATTTATATTGAATATCATGGTGCCTCCGACTGCCGAATCCTGAGTCCGCCTCTGACCGCACTATATGCTAAAACGCAAAATTCAAATTTCAGAACTATTTTTCAGAACTTAAAAGGTTGAGAGAGATTATATATTGTCTCCTATTATAGCTTTGGGAGAAAGTAATCGACATGTTAACGTTAAAGTAATCGACATGTTAACGTTAACCAAGGAATTATGCAACCCTACAAACCTTAGGGTAAGTTCTTATGTGGTTTCAAGTCATAGAAAGATTTGAACACTTCTCTATACTTCAGTAATTGATAAAGTTGTTGTCTTGTGATTAGGAGGTTACGGGTTCGAGCCGTGAAAACAGGTCTCTCGCAGAAATACAGAATAAGACTGCGTACAATAGATCCTTGTGGTCCGGTTCTTTCCCGAACCCGCGCATAGCAAAAACTTAGTGCACCGGGCTGCACTACTTAAGTTCTCTGCCTATGAATGAACCTTCTAATATAAGGAATTCTTAACTACCATGAAAACATAAAATCAGAAGCGTATCGAAAAATCAAAATCTGGATCTTTTAAATGAAAGAATCAAGAAAATACCAGTATTAGCTGGTCCAAAGATTTGCCTTACTTCTTTACCATCCACATTCATTGATCTTATTCCTGAAAATAAATATAACTTATATGCTCATCAACCACCAGAAAACCAAGATTTGCATCACAGAAACCTCCATACACATTTAGGAAAAATGATAATTCAACTGTTGGCCCTGAAATTACCAAAACAGTAAAACTTATTATCATACTATATTATAAGTATGGAGAAAAAAAGTTGAATGTGAAAGACCAAAATGACCCTACAATATTAATAGATCTTTTTGCCCTTAAAAGTTATAGTAATAATACTTTAAACATTAGTAACAAAGTTAGTTTTGTAACATTTAATTTGACTTGGAATTATCAAAGAATTTATTAAGGTATATGATAAGGAAACAAAAGTAAATAAGGAATATTCTAGATTTGTATATTGTATGGGTTTAGGAAAACTTAGCCAATTAGGTTTAGGTTTCCTAGCCCATTAGGTTTAGGTTTCCCAATTAGTTTAGGTTTTGTTTTATTTCTTTGCCTATAAATACTTGTGGAATCAATGAGAAGGGATGAGAGATTTCACCCCAAAACTTGTCTTGTCTTGTTCTTCATTATTTCTTAGCATTCTATCATGGTATCAGAGCCAAATCTCGATCCATCGAGTTAGGAGCTTGGAGAATTTTGTGAGACTCTCCATTGTTGAAAAGTGAATTAACCAAAGTATTCGGTGTTGCCAGTTAAGCGATTTTACAAAAGATGATGACTACGTGTGAAATTTATTATCTTGGTAACTGCGGTCTTGTGAAGAATAAAAGTGTTGATAAAATAAAAGAAAATACT
>ML328797.1:0-19589 GCA_005239505.1 Nicotiana paniculata
CCAGGATTATATTTGCAACGCCCGCTTAGTCTTCTACAAGACATAGTTGAGCGTGATCACCACGCCATATCCACCACGATATTTGTGTTTCACGGAAGGTTCTCCGGTTATCTCTAGTTTTCTTATGAAACCCTAATTTTTTGCCAAAACCTCTCAGATCCATGGTATTTTTAAATGATTCAAACCTGTTTCTTTATGTTTTACATTATTCTCGACTCAGTCTTTGAGAATCTTCAATTTTCAAATGGTTTTACTTCCTTTTTAAAATTAGGGTTTCTCAGAACTCTTTTTATGCTTGTTTAAAGCTAAGTTTTTCTTTGTGTTTGAGTCGATTCTTTGCATATCATAACTGATTCTATGACTTTTACTAGCTTATATCTCCTCTATGTTAAAAACCCTAATTTTCCTAGACTTATATATGTGGTTTTGTGTATTAGCATGACTGTTCATTCTTCTTTGCTTGAGTTTCTGTGATTACATTGCTTTGAATGTGTTCTACTGAGTTTTCTTAGCCTAACTTATGCTTATGACTATCTGGGTTGTTCAGATTTGCATCTTTCTACTAGCACTTGTTTGACACGCTGGTTTACTATGTCTGAGCATTCTTGTCTATTTATATGATGAATATAGAATTGTGACTTTTACTTGATTGACAGACTTTCTTTTAAACCCTCAATTTCTATTCAGAATTAATTGATTCGCATCTGGTTCTTTATTCTTATTGTTTATTTCCTTAATTTGAATATTTCTGAACTTAGCCTTAATTTTACCCTATACTTAATGAACTATTATTCTTTCCTTATTTGGTCGTGTACTATTTTTATTTGCCTTATGTGTTATTGGTTTTACCGTCTCAGTTTTTAAAATCCCTTGACTTAAGGGAACCGTCTCATTGATTTCCTGACTGATTGATTCTGAGTCCTTTGATTACCATGCCATTGTGATTCTCACCATATTTTGCTACTCGTTTTTCAACTATAAAAGTTCTAGATTTTCACAAACACATGCACACACTTGTGGTTAAAAACTCTCTCTCACACTAAAGCTCTCTACTCTATTACTCGGGTTCTTTGTTCTTGTCTACTGTTAGCCTGTTACAAGCCAAGGCTAACCATTATGCTCTTTCTCTTGTTCTCCCATTCTGCTTGCTTTCCTCTTCACTGGTATGTCTTATTTTAATTTAAAGCTTCATAAACAACATGATTCTCTACTTGTTTCAGTTCTTATTGTTATTAGTCTGTTTTTACTTATGGTTCTTCTGTGAAACATGCAACTAGAATACATCCTCAGCATGCTATTATCTTTCTTGTCTTGTGTGTCTTGGGCATATCTATTAGCTATTTTCGTGATTGTGTTGTACCCCAATCCGTTGACCCTCTCTATGTGACTCCTTTATGGTTGGTTTATGGCTATGTCAGAGTAAGCAATCTCTGATCATGTCCAAACCATTCCTAGATCTTTCACTGGATTGTTTACCATTAAATGTTCTACATGTTCTCGTCCCAATTACCACTGCTTGTAATGTCTGAACCTGTTGTAATGTTGTGTGTGTTGGTTGTGCATCTTTGATGTTGTGTGAAGGTTGTTCCTTACTCGTCTCTTTTTCCAAAAACTGTTTTTGCCAAACAGATTCTCTGGTTTATGAACTCTCTTTCAAAACTCTTCTATTTATTCAAACTCACTTCTGCACTTCACATTATTCCTAGAGACCTAGGTTCCACCCCCTCAGTGTGAGCATTGGTTAGGGAATCTCTCGAGTTCCCTCTGAACTTTGACACACTGCACATGCTTAATTTTTGCAATTATATCTAGGTGCTGGTATTGGCGAGGGACCCATGAGGGCCTTAGGGAGCTTTGCCACACCCAGACCATGTAAGGCTGTGAAACTCGAAAGGATTGAGGTTGGAAGAATGGGCCTGATTGAAGGCTCCCTATAGAAGTAACTTCTTATTTTCCTTTTAATAATGTAATTCTTTATTCTTGGCATGTAATAATCTGTAAACGAATATTTGGGCCTTGATAGTGATTATGGGAGGGGATTATGCATGCTTAGATAGGTACATGTAGAAAGCATGACTATAGGATTTATTTCCTATGTGTGCAACAATATCATGTTTAGGACATGCATACCATGCATTAGAAATCATGTTTAGTTCTTTATTTCAGCATGTCTACAATATTCATGTCCTCTTATAAGTCCTGCTCACAGTTAATAACTATAACAAATAATAAGTTGCTATAACGTTACTGCTGCTGCATTTTTCATAAGAACTATATTTAGAAACCATGGGTCAGGTACCCATGTGTGCATTAGATACAATCTTCTCTATGATTTTTCTATTATCATGTTTGTTATTCTGTTGAACACCTAGTCAGTATGTATGAAATCTAATAACCTCGTTAAAACTGTGTAAAAATGGCTAAAAATGATTTTGCAAATTCAACATTGTCTTCGATGTATTCCATGTCTGTAAAATCAGGGTTAAGGACTTGAATTTCACTAGTTTTGATTCTCATAAGACCAATAATCAGTATTACGAACGCCTAGGCGAACCTTAGGCCTAATGACATAAAAATCAATCGTTCTATGTCTTTCTTGTATTAAAAGTGATCCTTAGAACTAATCAGTCTCTACTGAAAACCTTAGAACCTTGTTGTTTGTCACTACTTTTACTCGTGCAACTGATGGATTTCCAAAATGATTCTCCTTTTCTGAAGTTAATGCAAATCATTCTGTTGTTTTCTAAACCCTTGCTTTATTTTTCAAATTACTGGTTCTTCAAATTGTGCACTCACTCTCCTATTACTAAAACTCCTTTAAACTACTGATTCTTGCTCTATGTTGAATTACTGGATTTCAAACTTAGTCACTCCTTTTCGAAATCACCCTATGTTATTTTAAAAGTCCTGCCTCACTTCCAATTACTGGCTTTTCTAGAATTATTCACTTGTTTTACTGAGAAAATTCTCTAAGCTGTTGTGCATTTTAAATTCCTGCTCCTGCCTTTGATATACTGGATCTCCAGAATCCATCACTGTTTCCTGAAAACTACTCTGTTTTAAGTGAATTTCCTGTTTTATTACTAAGTTTTCAAAATCATTCTCCTTTGCTAAAACCCGCCGAAACCTACTGTTTTCCAACATAAAACTCGTATTTTAAATCCTGTCTTAGAGACCTTGGTTGTGTTTGAGACGTGCTATTTGTGTGTTTACATGTGGAGGGATCTGTGAGCCCTTTAACTGCCTTTATGTGTTCCTACATCTGTAGTCTTATTTGTTTTACATGCCGCTTAGAATTTTATCCTTTTAAAGCCTAGGGGTTCAACCTAGTACCCACTTTGTAGGATTAGTAGTGTTAAATACCCTCCAGGACATATAGGATGGGACGGTTAATAGCACGCAATAAGCTTTCGTGACCAGCACACACATTTTAAATAACCTCTACGGGGTGGGAAGGGTAGAATACAGATATGATGACCATTGCACTAATACCTCGTGTCGCCCCTCATTGAGGATGTGACATACCGGGTATTGCATTGATGTGATCCGTATTACTTTAAAACCTAGGACAATTCTTTTCAAAGTTTTTACTCTAATGTTTCCCAAAACCTTTAAAGATTTTCATACTTGTTTGAAATCCCCTCTTATATGAACCTTACTTGCTTTTTGTTTACCATCCAAATTCAAAAAACTTATTGCCTGGGACCCACATTTTTGGATCTTGAGGGGTGCCTAACAGCTTCCCCTTAGGATAACTTCAAGCCCTTACCCAAAATCTGGTAATGCAAACTAGTTCATGAGTTATCTACTCTAGGTGCCCTAACGCACAACAAAATCTTTAGGTGGCGGCTCTTCTTTAAACCTCTTCCTTTAAGGAGTTGTCCAAAAATATCATATACCCGATCTCTCCGCACCTGACCCATGCGAGGAAAGGGGGGGNAAAAACTGTCTAAAAAATTAAGAAAAGACTCCAGGAATCTGCGGACGCCAGCAGATCTACCTCGTGTCTCCGAATGATGATGTTAGCTACTAAAATATCCTAACTCTGGTCGGTACCTGGATCCGTACAAAAGAGTGCAGAGTGTAGTATCAGTACAACCGACCCCATGTACTGAGTAAGTGTTGAACCTAACCTCGATGAAGTAGTGACGAGGGTAAGGCGGGGAAATCATAACATAACCTGTGACAATATATATAATACAGCAAGAAGGAAATAATAATAATAATAATAATAATAAACTAAATAACGAGTAACTTACAACAGTAAATAAAAACAACTCGACAACTCTTTCCAGATATCACCTATAATCAAACTCCTCAAAATTTTCAAGTTTCAATTTAAATCATAGTAAAATCAGAGTATTAAAACCTTGCTTATGCAGATGCCATTATTATTTTCTCAGCTGGAGAAAACAAGACGATCATATTGATCATGAAACAGATTCACAAATACGAAATGGCATTTGGTCAGAAGCTCAATGCAAACAAAAGTTTTTTCATAGCTGCTCCAAATACCAAAGCTAGGAGAATCAATAGAATTAGAAAAGCCACTAATTTCATGGATAAAAAATATCCTATCAATTATCTGGGGCGCCCTATATATGTTGGAAAGAAGAAAATATGTTACTTTGAGGAGATGGTTGCTAAGATTGTTAAAATGATTAGTGGATGGTAAGGAAGATTGTTATCCTACGGAGGTAAAGTAGTCATTATTAAGAATGTGTTACAATCCCCCCCCCTATACACCCTCTCTGCCATGAACCCCCCAAAAGCTACACTTAATCCGATTGAAAAGCATTTTGTAATATTCCTTTGGGATTCCATTGGTGACAGGAATAAGTTGCATTGGAGCTCCTGGAAAAACCTGTGGGTACCTAAGGAGGAAAGTGGTATCGGAATTAGAAGAATGGAAGACATCAATGAAATTTTCAACATTAAAAGATGGTGGAGGTTCAGAACCCGTCCTTCTTTATGAGCTGACTACCTCCGAGCTAAATATTGTAGTTGATCCCATCCAGTTAATAAATCTATTGCCTCTAGTAACTCTCATAGCCGAAAATAATATTCTTTGGAATATTAACATAGGCAATTGCAGTTTCTGGTGGGACAACTTAACAGGTAAAGGACCACTTGCTAAAGTTGTCAATCACACTAATACATCTGGTAAGATTCAAGTTTCCCAGTTTTTCAGGAACAAGGAGTAGAATACTCACAAGTTGGAGGAACTTCTACCCAGCCATATTGTTCATCATATCAGCAGCATATCTAGAGGGAGGCAGAATAATAATGACAAGGCCATTTGGAATCTTACTGAAAATGGGCATTACTCTAATTCATCAGCATGACACATTGTTAGAACTATAAACCAGAGAAATTCCCTTGTGAGTAAAGTATGGCATGATTGTATCCCCTTCAAAATGACATTCCTCAGTGTACTCTATTTGTTTATATAGTAGACATGGTAGCGGTCCAGCCAAAACCCCCAACATCACAGGAGATGAAAACCTGGGTGATTAGCTTTTAAAAAAAAATAAAGAAGAGAAAAGATACAAGAGAGAGGAATCCTCAAGTGTTGCTGGTGCATTTCTGACTCGAGAAGTGCTGCCTTTTATAGGAAAATTTCACAAGTTTCACTAGACACCAAAATAGATTATCAAAACAGGTCATATGACCAAAACAAAGTTATCAAAACAAGGCCGCATAACAATTTTAATGCCTAAGTGAGTGGCTGCATGTTAGAATTTAGTTTGGTATTTAAAAAGTTCTGTTTGAATATTACATATAGTCTTATTGAAGAATTTTTTTCTTAGTTTTGTTTAGAATTAAGAAAATTATAAGAAAACAAATAAGGAAATTGAAATCTAGTAAGAGTTGGACAGACAAATAAGGAAATTGAAATCCAGTAAGAGTTGGACATGTTGAGTTATAATGCATTGTTACGCTCATTTTCATTCCATTTATTTCGGTCTAGTTAGTGCAGATCATTACCTCGACCATTTATCATTCAGTTTATTTATGGAGTAGTTTTCTTAAAAATATATTTGTAATTAGTCTGCGTTCAAAGTTTTTAATTTCTACTTTGAGAATGTGGAAAACGTTAAGTCCTCTCTCTATAAACTTACTTAGATATAAATTAACAAATATGTGACGTTAACTCTCTCTCTCTGTATATATTCACACACTGTCACGATCCAGAATTCTCACATTTGGAACCGTGATGGCGCCTAACATTTCACTTGCTAGGCAAACCCACGTTAGAGGATTCTTAATGCCAACTTTAACCAATTTTAATAACAAGAACAATTAAGCTAAACAGAAGCTAAATCTGATTTACGAAATAACATAAAACTCATAATATCTTATACATTTAGGATATGGAGTAACAACTCATGAGCTACTATAATTTACTAAAAACAGAGTCTGAAAGGAAAAGAAGTGTTCTGAAAGAAACAGTAAAATAATGTGACTAGGAAGAGACTCCAAGGTCTGCCGACGCCAGCAGATCTACCTTGGGTCTCCTGTTGAGCAAGTCCAGCTGCTAACTTCACGATCAGCTCGGGCCGGTACCAAAATATGCACAAAAAGTGCAGAGTGTAGTATGAGTACAACCGACCCCATGTACTCTGTAAGTACCGAGTCTAACCTCGATGAAGTAGTGACGAGGACAACGCGGGTCACTCACTCTACACAATATAAATAATATAGATAGAAAAGGAAATACAGAATGAGATAAAGCAGTCAATTCAAAGAAATGGGACTGATTGAAGGCTCCCTATAGAAGTAACTTCTTATTTTCCTTTTAATAATGTAATTCGTTATTCTTGGTCAGTAAGTATCTGTAAATTAATATTTGAGGCTGGATGGTGATTATGGGAGGGGATTATGCATGCTTAGATAGGTACAGGTACAAATCATGACTATAAGATTTATTACCTATGTGTGCAATAGTATCATGTTTAGGACATGCATACCATGCATTAGAAATCATGTTTAGTTCTTTATTTCAGCATGTCTATGATATCATGTCCTCTTATAAGTCCTGGTCACAATTAATAACTATAACAAAGTAATGAGCTGCTATAACGTTACTGCTGCTGCATTTTTCATAAGCACTACATTTAGAAACCATGTTTTAGGTACCCATGTGTGCATTAGATACCATGTTCTCTAGGATTTTGCGTTCAACATGTTTGTTATTCTGTTGAACACCTAGTCAGTATGTATGAAATCTAATAACCTCCTTAAAACTGTGTAAAAAGGTCTAAAATGTTTCTGCAAATTCAACATTGTCTTCAATGTATTCCATGTCTTTAAAATCAGGGTTAAGGACTTGCATTTCACTAGTTTTGATTCTCAATATACAAATAATCAGTATTACGAACGCCTAGGCAAACCTTAGGCCTAATGACATAAAAATCAATCGTTTTATGTCTTGATTGTATGAAAATTGATCCTTAGAACTAATCAAACTCTTCTGAAAACCTTAGAACCTGGTTGTTTGTCACTACTTTTACTCCTGCAACTGATGGATTTTCAAAATGATTCTCCTTTTCTGAAGTTAATGCAAATCATTCTTTTTTTTTCTAAATCCTTGCTCTATTTTTTAAATTACTGGTTCTTGAAATTGTGCACTCACTCTCCTTTTACTAAAACTCCTTTAGACTACTGATTCTTGCTCTATGTTGAATTAGTGGATTTCAAAGTTAGTCACTCCTTTTCGAAATCACCCTTTGTTATTTTAAAAGTCCTGCCTCACTTCCAATTACTGGCTTTTTCTGGAATTATTCAATTGTTTTACTGCGAAAAGAATCTAAGCTGCTGTCCATTTTAAATTCCTGATCCTGCCTTTGATATACTGTATCTCCAGAATCCATCACTCTTTCCTAAAAACTACTCCGTTTTAAGTGAATTTCCTGTTTTATTACTGAGTTTTCAAAATCATTCCCTTTTGGTAAAACCAGCAAAGACCTACTGTCTTCCAACATAAAACTCGTATTTTAAATCCTGTCTTTGAGACCTTCGTTGTGTTTGAGACGTGCTATTTATGTGCTTACATGTGGAGGGATTTGTGAGCCCTTTAACTGCCTTTATGTGTTCCTATATGTGTAGTCCTATTTGTTTTACATGTCGCTTAGAATTTTATCCTTTTAAAGCCTATGGGTTAAACCTCGTACCCATATTTTAGGATTAGTAGTCCTAAATACCCTCCACGACTTATAGGATGGGACGGGTAATAGCACACAATAACCTTTCGTGACCAGCACGTCCTTTTTAAATAACCTCTACGGGGTGGGAAGGGTAGAATACAGATATGATGACCAGTGTGCTAATACCACGTGTAGCCCCTCATCGAGGATGTGACATATCGAGTATTGCATTGATGTGATTCGTATTACTTTAAAACCTAGGAAATTCTTTTCAAATGTTTTTACTCTAATGTTTCCCAAAACCTTTAATGAGTTTTATACTTGTTTGAAATCCCCTCTTATATGAACCTTACTCTCTATTTGTTTACCGTCAAAATTCACAAAGCTTCATGGCTGGGACCCATAATTGTGGATCTTGAGGGGTGCCTAACACCTTCCTCTTAGGATAACTTCAAGCCCTTACCCAATCTCTTGTAATGCAAACTAGTTTTTGAGTTATCTACTCTAGGTTCCCTAATGCACCACAAAATTGTTAGGTGGCGACTCTTCCTTAAACCTCGTCCTTTAAGGAGTTGTCCAAAAATGTCATAGACCCGATCTCTCCGCACCTAACCCGTGCAAGGAAAAGGGGGGCGCAACAACATGGCGACTCTGCTGGGGAGCTTCCCTAGGCTTACACCATTACATGTTGTCTTGTGAATTTGGACCTTTCAATTTCTGTTTAAAAGATTATACCTTTTCCTATTCCTCGTTATATGTGATTAAATTTTTAATCCCACAAGTATTTCTTTCTCCTAAACAAAACTGACGTATCTTCGTGTTTTCTTTGTAACTGCTTTCAATTATAACTGCTGTATTTCCTTTCTTTAATGCTTTCCTCAATGTGAAAATACATGCCTATTTGTTTAAATGTTATTTATTGCATATCATGATACGTATTCATCTTCTACTCGTGCCAAACAAAAATCCTATAGCAACGCTTACAATGAGTGGTTGCGCTATTCCAATATTATTACCCTTAAATTCGAAAAGGCAGATTTGTGGTAAAATTAGTCGATCAGCGGTGCCGTCGACATATCCGTGCCTTCCCCCTTTGAGTTGTCCGCTCAAGAGTACCGGTCTAAAACCTCATAGAAACCTTACTCTATTGTATGTTGCATGCATCATGGTCAAACCTATCCAGGCTAACGTGTTGTCCGCACAACAACCTTTAAGATGGCCTTGTCCAAAGTCCATTGGGTTTCCCTGGAAGCCAAACAAACACCTTCACGTTCTGTGCATTTATTTGGAGAACTAAATGCTCATGATAATTATTGATGTTAAATAGCCGAGTCTGGTGGGGGTAAGGGCCTAACCTGTTTGTTTTGCAGAAATGAGGCACGAGGTCCCCAGATTCGGCATGGACATCACCTCAACCCAAAGGCTAGCACACTTGGAGCGAGGCATAGTCGACTTAGAGGTGAAGTTCATTAGGAGGATCAAGACCTGTCAGAAGGCCGAGGGAGCCGAAAGAGGAATTCTAGCCAGGACCTACTTGTTGCTGGGACTCCGCGAGATGGGGAAACTGATCAAGGCGAGCAGAGATGCCGAGTCTCAGGAATGTCCTTCTGGGACCAAGTAGATAGGATTGTCTTTACTTTGCCTTCTGATGTAATAAGACCACAGGCCATTAGTGACATTTTATATTTTTGGCATTCTTAGAGTCGTGTTGAATTTGTCTATTTTATTATCACTAAAATGAGGCATTTAGCATCTTAAGTCCTCAAATTTAGTTTGTCGCTAGACCTACCTCGGGCTCAAGAGGTTCCCCAATTTAGGAAATGCTTTACATTTCTGCACTACGTATTTAAATATCGCAATATTTTATGACTCTTCACTAACTTCATTACTTTTTGTTTTTGTTTCTTGTTATTCCCCTCCCTCAAAGGTTATTTCGTGCATTCTAGCATCATCCGCCTACCGCACAAGATCGAAGGGCCCTCCTCCTACTCCTCCTCCTAGTCCTCCCAAAGGAAAAAGCAAGGGTAAAACCAAGATGGCAGAGGCAAGCGGGTCAAAAAAGACAACAGGGATGAACAGGTTGAGATCGCTGATGGTCGGGGTATTCAGGTTCTGCAAGAGGGTATGTCTCCACTGGAGAAGAAGCTGCTGAAGTTCCAAGAGGAACTTGACCAAGTCAAGAATTTTTCTCACCTATCACTTCCCCTCAATGTTCCTGATGTCCACTTCCCAAATGCTCCAAACCCCATTTTACAAAACATCCCTAAACAGCCGAACCACCCCAAGGACCAAGTCCCGCCAGCAAAATGCAATGTATGTCACCATAACACTCCACCTCTCCAGGATAAGACAAAAGACTATTTCCAGGCCTACAATAATCCCATTTATGTGGAAACCATGGCCCATTCCACGCCTCATACCTATGAGTCTGACGAGAATGATAGGCTCATCAGGAATTTTGTTCAGGAACTTAAGAAGTTGACCAACCGAGTTCAGGGCGTCGAAGGAGTTAAAGGGATTAAGGGGCTAAACTATGAAGATCGTTGCATACATCTTGATGTCAAACTGTCCAAGGGGTAAAAAACCTCCTAATTTCGAGATGTTCGATGATACTGGTGATCTAAGAGTCCATTTGAGAACTTACTGCGACAAATTGGTTGGCGTGGGAAAAGATGAAAAAATCCGCATGAAACGCTTCATGAGGAGTTTGAAAGGAGATACACTGTCCTGGTACATCAGCCAGGATCCAAAGAAATGGACTAATTGGGTAAGCATGGCAATAAACTTCATGGATCAATTCAGGTTCAACACGGAGAATGCTTCGGATGTCTTCTACATCCAGAATTTAAAGAAGAAGCCAACGGAGAGCTTTCGCGAGTATGCTACTCGTTGGAGGTCAGAAGCTACCAAGGTTAGGCCAGCCTTAGAAGAGGAACAAATGAAGAAATTCTTTGTACGAGCTCATGATCCTCAATATTACGAGCGGGTGATGATGGTCGAAGGTCACAAGTTCTCTGACATCATCAAGTTGGGAGAGCGAATCGAAGAGGGCATCAAAAGCGGTATGGTTACCAACTTTGAAGCTTTATAGGCTACTAATAATGCTCTGCAGTCAGGTGGTGTGTCCAAGAAAAGGGATGTGGGAGCCATAATGGTTTCCCAACAAGCCAAGTCCCGCCCAAATACAAAGTATACCCAGCACCCCCATTCACATACTAACCAGCTCCAAGTTACCAAGCACTTTCACCTCAATACCAAGCACCCTCACCCGCATATCAAGCTCCACCACCCACATATCATCCCTACCTCGCCCAGATACTCCTAACCAGCCCTCGTTTACAATGCCTACAATTCCCAACCTTCTAACTACCAATCACCACCTACTCGCAAAAACTTCCCAAGACCTCGCCCTAACTTCGACAGTCGCCCTCCAAAACAGTATACTGCCATAGCCGAGCCCATTGATAAACTATACGAAAGACTAAAAACCGAAGGTTACGTCACACCTATTCATGTTGCCACCCTTGAGAACCCTTCTCATTGGATTGACCCAAACAAATCCTGTGCTTACCACTCCGGCATGAAGGGACACATCATCGAGGAATTTTGTTCCTTGAAAGACAAGATACAAACCCTCATAGACAACAAGATCATTGTAGTTAAGGACCCTCCTCCCAATGTTCGCAATAATCCACTGCCAGACCATAAAGGCGGTGTCCATATGATTGAAATAGATGATGATTGGGATCCTGTGGGAACAATTGGGATGATTGCAGAGGGTGATCCGAAGAATCCCGCAATTACTCTCAACCCAATTATGGTTCAGATGCAGCCATCCGAGGATGCTGAGGTAAACATGTCCATTCCACTCGAGTTTGAATCGAGACCGTCTGCAAAGGAAAAGGACCCAGTGCAGATCGAAGTTGAGTTTTTATGACCACTCGAAGTAGCAGTCCGGCCGCCTATAACATATACTCCGGTGGGAATGAGGATGACCACACCTATTCCAGTCGAAACGTCAACAACACCACCCTTTTACTCAAAATCCGTCCCATAGGACTACATAGCTGAAGCAAGGAGAAAGGGTAAAAGCAAGTATGAGGAAGCCATTGCTTCTAGCGAGCAATGGCTGAATATAGCAAGCAGGCCGCCAATCGTCCCCCCACCGTTGAGATAGGTTCAGACAATCATTGGAGAATTATCCAAGCCAAGGAGTACTCAATCCTCGACCGGCTGAACAAGACACCAGCTTAGATATCTATCTTCTCTCTATTATAGAATTCTGAGACGCACAGGAGCGCCTTGCTGAGAGTGCTGAGTGAGGCATACGTACCAAACAATATCACCAGCGGGGACATGGAAAACATGGTGGGCCATGTTCTGGAAATCCACAAGATTAATTTCCATGAACATGAGCTGCCGCTCGAGGGGTTAGGGCATAATAGAGCACTACACATCACTGTGAAATGTGAGGACCACTTCATTACATGGATCTTAATTGATGGAGGTTCCAGCCTCAACATTTGTCCGCTGATCACACTCAAGAAATTGGGCAAAAGTCTACATGTTATAAAAGAAGGAGAGATCAATGTAAATGCCTTCGATAGTTCGCAGAGGTCCACTATGGGAGAAATCACTTGTGTTTACAGATGGGACCAACCTGGTTCGATGTAAACTTCCAAGTGATAGACGTTCCTGCATCCGACAACTTGCAGTTAGGGCGACCTTGGATACACGCCGCTGGAGCCGTGGAATCAACCCTACATCAAGCATTGAATTTTGAATGGAATCATCAAGAGGTAATCATTCATGGCGATGGTAGCAACCATATCTACGGTCGCCAGACATTTTCGGTCATTGATGGGAGAAGAAAACTAGGTGAAGAAATCTACCATAACATTGAACGAGTTAACGCCATTGATAAGGACAAATGGTGGGACAGTAAGATCAAGAGCATCTTGAACTAGAAAGAATACGAGCCAGGCAAAGAGCTCGGTAAAAATCTCCAAGGAATAACGAAGCCAATAACACTCAAGAAGCACGATACGACTTTCGAGATGGGGTATGAGTACACTTGGAAGTAATTCAAGGACTGCTCGCCACCATGGAATAATCATTACTACCCATTGGAGCAGCTGATGCCTCACCTGGAGAAAACTTTCCAGCAAGCTGATATCATCTATAGGACAGATGAAGAGGTAGCATTGGCGGCAATGGGGGATTTATTTCTGGACGACGAGGACATGGACTGTTGTGTCATTATTGAAGAGGAGGGGGAGGAAGTCCCTTCCATACAGGTCGTGAGCAGAGGATCATATCTCAAGGATTAGTCTTTCAGGACGACAAAAGCTCGTCGAGCCTCAGGGTAGCAAGGCTAACAAAACAAGCATTTATTTACAGCTTATTTATTTAAAACATTTTCTTCCTTTTCGCATTTTTAATTTCTGCAAGAAGGAGCTCCTATGTTCAAACGATTATTCAATCTATCAAAGCATTTCTAGTTTCTTTATAAATCTCATATTTCCTTGCTACTGTTTTTCTCCCCATTGCTTTATTTACACAACATTACTATTACTTATCTTGATGAACCGACGACTGTGACATGCATTGAGGCAACGCAACAAACAGATTCCTATTCAGACGAGGATGGTATACCTGAGGATATTGTTAAAGAGGTCGAGAACTTTGACAATAGACCTAAGTGTAACTTGGACGAGACTAAGGATGTCAAACTGGGAAACACAGAGAACGTCGAAGAAACACGCATCAGCATTCATCTGTCGCCATTAGGGAATGAGGAATATACAGAGTTTTTAAGAGAACATAAGGACATCTTCGCCTCGTCGTATGATGACATGACTGGCCTCAGTACATCTATTGTGGCCCACAAGTTGCCAACCGATCCGACATGCCCATCGGTGAAGCAAAAGCTCAGGAAGTTCAAACCAGACATGAGCTTGAAAATCAAAGAAGAGGTCACTAAGCAGATCAACGCCAGGGTTATCCGGGTGGTTGAATACCTGACATGGTTAGCCAACACCGTGCTTATGCCAAAGAAAGATAGGAAGGTTAGAGTCTATGTTGACTACCGGGATCTCAACCGGAATAGTCCGAAGGACGACTTCCCCTTGCCAAATATACACATCCTAATTGACAACTGCATCAAGCATGAGCTGCAGTCCTTTGTAGATTCTTTCGCTGGCTACCATCAGATTTTGATGGACGAGGAAGATGCTGAGAAAACGGCATTCATTACGCCGTGGGGAGTGTATTGTTACAAGATGATGCCATTCGGTCTGAAGAATACAAGGGCTACCTATATGAGAGCTATGACTACTATATTTCATGATATGATTCACAAGAAGATCGAGGTATATGTGGACGACGTCATCATCAAATCAAGGAGAGTTGCTGACCATATGGAAGATCTGAGGAAGTTCTTCAACAGGTTAAGGAAGTACAATTTAAAACTTAACCCTGCAAAGTGTGCATTCGGGGTTCCTGCTGGCAAGTTACTAGGGTTCATTGTAAATCGCCGAGGAATAGAACTGGATCAATCAAAGGTCAAAGTCATCCAAGAATTGCCGCCACCAAAGAACAAGAAGGATTTTATGAGTTTCCTGGGGAGGCTCAATTACATTAGCCGGTTCATAGCCCAGTCTAACGACATTTGTGAACCAATTTTCAAGATGCTGAGAAAGGATGCTGCAACCAAGTGGACCGAGGATTGTCAAAAAGATGTCGACATAATCAAATAGTACCTTTCAACACCACCAATCCCGGTGTCACCCGAGCCAGGTAGACCTCTGTTGCTCTACCTTGCAGTGTTAGATGGAGCTTTTGGTTGCGTTCTTGGGCAACATGACGAAACAAGAAAGAAATATTAGGCCATTTACTATCTTAGCAAGAAATTCACTCCATATGATGCCCGGTACTCTTTATTGGAACGCACTTGCTGTGCTCCGACTTGGGTCGCACAAAACTGTAGGCACTATTTCTGTGCATATACAACGCACCTCATATCAAGGATGGATCCATTGAAATACGTCTTTCAGAAGCCCATGCCCACTGGCAAACTGGCCAAATGGCAAATCCTGTTAAGTGAGTTCGACATTCTTTACGTGACTCAGAAGGCGGTCAAGGGACAAGCATTAGTAGATCATCTCACTGAAAACCCTGTGGATGGGGAATACAAACCATTAAAAATGTATTTCCCCTATGAAGAAATGTCATTCGTAGGAGAGGACATTGCAGAATCCTACGACGGTTGGAGGATGTTCTTTGATGGGCCGCAAACTTCAAAGGCGTAGGTATTGGGGCAGTCTTAATATTAGAAACCGATCAGCACTATCCAGTATCCTCCAAACTCAGGTTCCCCTGCACCAACAACATGGCTGAATATGAGGCCTGCATCTTAGGACTCAACTTGGTCATCGACATGATCGATCAGGAGTTACTAGTGACTGGTGATTCATACCTATTGATACACCAAGTACAAGGAGAATGGGTGACAAAGAATTCCAAGATACTGCCATATCGACATCGTGTACAGGATTTGAGAAAGAGGTTCACAAAGATAGAGTTCCGGCACGTCCCCAGAATCCAGAATGAGTTCGCCGATGCATTGGCTACCTTGTCATCTATGATCCAGCATCCAGACGAGAATTTCATTGATCCCATCCCAGTGGGGATCCACAATCAGTCGGCCTACTACGCACATTTTAAAGAAGAAGTAGAAGGAAAGCCTTGGTTTCATGATATCAAGGAGTACTTGGCAAAGGGAGAATATCCAGAACTTGCAAACGCTTCTCAGAAATGCACACTTCGAAGGTTGTCAAACAATTTCTTTCACATCGGAGGGATCTTGTAAAGGAGGACTCCTGATTTGGATTTACTAAGGTGTGTCGAAGCAAAAGAAGCAACAAAAATATTGGAGGAGATACATGCTGGTACATGCAGTCTTCATATGAACAAGTTCGTTCTAGCAAAGAAGATACTTCAGATCGGTTATTTCTAGATGAACATGGAAACGGATTGCATCCAGTATGTATGGAAATGCCACCGTTGTCAGATACATGGGGATATGATAAAGTTACCTCCTAGTGAGCTTAATGCAACAAGTTGGCCATGGCCATTCACCGCTTGGGGCATGGATGTTATTGGACCAATCGAGCATGCCGCCTCCAACGGACAGAGGTTTATTCTGGTTGCCATTGATTACTTTACCAAATGGGTCAAAGCAGCTTCTTACAAAGCAGTTACTAAGAAAGTCGTGGCCGACTTTGTCCGCGATCGCATAATTTGTCAATTCGGAGTTCGAGGTCAAAATTCTATCCCTGAGAATCATACAAGAAGCTGAGCTCAGTGATGCAGAGTGGGTACGAAGCCGTTATGAGAAAATAGCCCTCATAGATGGAAAAGAATGAACGCAGTTTGTCATGGTCAGCGATATTAGAACAGAATGACCAGAGCCTTCAACAAGAAAGTCAAACCAAGACGATTCACACCGGGGCAGCTGGTGTTAAAGAAATCTTTATGCATCAAGAAGAAGACAAAGGGAAATTCTCTCCCAATTTGCGAGGCCCGTACATGGTTCACCGAGTGCTGACAGGAGGAGTACTCATACTTGCAAAAATGGATGGAGAAATCTAGCCAAACGCAATCCAAATTCCATAGCAAGAGAGGTTGCAATCTCTTGAACCGCGTCGTGATCGTCGGTTCATCAAAAGAAATTACTTTAAATTATATGTTATATTTTTATAAAAGCATGCATATTTGCTTCTCAAAACAGCTTGTTTAGCAACGCTACCTCTGTGATATGAACATCGAAGTCCTCGTTATCAAGCAGACATGCCAAGCCGAGCCAGTGGGAATGCAAACTAACCCCCCCCCCCCCCTTTACAGACCTCACAATATTTCTTTGGATGCAGGAACAAAGGCGACAAAAGCCCAGAACACATTACTATCTTCGCAAGATGCATATTTCTTAAGGACATGCTCTCAAACTCGCCGCACATGCCGATGCCTACTATCATCACAAACAACGCTTATTCACCACAATCGTATCACCGCATTTTATCATCAGCAAAGAACTCTCACTGTCGTTCATTTTCCCACACTGCATAAGGCTATTATGCCTTTCGAGAATAAATGATGTCTCCCCCCGCAGTTTTATTTCTTGCATTGTATAAGGCTATCATCCTTCCTTCCGAGGTTCTACGCTACCTCCCTTGCATTTTATTTATTGCACTGCATAAGGCTATCATCCTACCTTCCGAGGTTCTACCCTACCTCCCCTGCATTTTATTTCTTACACTGCATAAGGCTATTATTCTGCCTTCCGAGGTTCTACGCTACCTCCCCTGCATTTTATTTCCGGCATTGCATAAAGCTACCATTCTGCCTTCCGAGGTTGTACGCTACCTCCCCTGCATTTTTATTTCTTGCATTTCATAAGGCTAGCATTCTGCCATCCAAGGTTCTATGCTACCTCCCCTTGCATTTTATTTCCTGCATTGCATAAGGCTACCATTCTACCTTCCGATGTTCCACGCTACCTCCCCTGCATTTTATTTACTGCATTTCATAAGGCTACTATTCTGTCTTCCGAGGTTCTACGCTACCTCCCCTGCATTTATTTCCTGCATTGCATAAGGTTATCATTCTGCCTTCCGAGGTTCCACGCTACCTCCCCTGCATTTTACATCATTGCATAAAGCTTCTATCCACCTCTTCAAAGCAACCACCTTTCGTGACGTTATTTATTTATTCTTCTCTCGCTCTAAGCTCTGCCCATCTTTTCTTTTTCAATTCGCAAAACTAAACCCTGTCTTGTTAGCGTAATACTACTGCATTCTTCATGGGCTGAAATATCGCCAACTTGTCCAAAGGTGTCATCGTTCGGAGGCACCATCTTCATGGCCCGAGAACATCATTTCATGGCCTGAGGATCTCTTTTATTCAACTTGCATATCATTATTCAAAGGCACCATGGTTCGGAGGCACCATCCTCATGGTCCGAGAACGTCATTTCATAGCCTGCAAATCCCGCACGAAGCGATTCATGGCCCAGGACATCATGGTCTAAGGACAATCATCCTCAATTGTCCAAAGCCAAAATTCATAGTCCAACGGGAACTTGCATCATGTTTATATTATGCGAGATATATTCTTGTTATTTATTTGCAAGTAATCCAATCGGAACAGCCAACCAGGCAGGAGCGGACTGCTCCAGTTCTCCGGTACAACTCCGTAAGACTTTCCTACTTTACCATACCTCGCACCTTGCGTCCGTTATTGTGAAACATCAACGCTATATTTCTCCGATGATTCCGGAACTACATACGACCAGATTCCTGTAAAACCAGAGATATGTAAGCAGCTCAGAAGTCAGGGTGCGGCCTAATTCTCTCCCACGAATTCCTCTCGGTCAAAATTGGCCATCATATCTTTACCCGACAACTCTTTCATCCTTCTCGGGTAAAGAGGGGCAACTGTTTGTACCCAATTTTTCCTCAAATTATTTTTTAAATGAGATCAAGGACCCAATAATCTCAGACGTTGATCAAATGAGATCAACGACCCATATCCATCCTTGCCAAAATTAACTCAAATGACCCCCCTCCCCGACCCCTCATTTTTCAGAGACCACTCATCTCTCTATCTCTATTCTCTCTAGAACCTTCCCTGTTCCCCCACCCTGTCTCCGATGAAGCTTATCTGCCTTCCTCCGGCCATCTCCGACCACCATCCTTTCGACTACAAGCCTCCATGAGGTCTCCTCTATCTGGTTCACTTCATCTCTGAAGCCCTCGAGGGTCTGGGCCATGCCAACTTGCACCTGGGATCCTTCTTTGGGTCGTTCCCGGCCTCTAAGGTGGGGTTTTAACAAGACCACACCATATCCACCACGATCTTTGAGTTTTACGGCAGGTTCTCCGGTTATCTTTAGTTCTCTTATGAAACCCTAATTTTTTGCCTAAACCTCTCAGATCCATGGTTTTTTTTAATGATTCAAGCCTGTTTCTTTATGTTTTACATTATTCTCGACTCAGTCTTTAAGAATCTTAAATTTTCAAACGTTTTTACTTCCTTTTTAAAACTAGGGTTTCTCGGAACCTTTTTTATGCCTATTTAAAGCTAAGTTTTTCTTTGTGTTTGAGTCGATTCTTTGCATATCATAACTGATTCTATGACTTTTACTAGCTTTTATCTCGTTTATGTTGAAAACCCTAATTTTCCTAGACTTCTATATGTGGTTCTGTGTATTAGCATGATTGTCCGTCTTACTTTGCTTGAGTTTTTGTGATTGCATTGCTTTGAATGTGTTCTACTGAGTTTTCTTAGCCTAACTTATGCTTATGACTATGTGGGTTGTTTAGATTTGCATCTTTCTACTAGCACTTGTTTGACACGCTGGTTTACTATGTCTGAGCATTCTTG
>ML328798.1:252-31202 GCA_005239505.1 Nicotiana paniculata
CTAAAGATGAGTAGTTAAGCAATTTAAGCCAAGTAATAATCACTAAACGACCGTGCTAGAACCACAGAACCCGGGATTGCCTAACACCTTCTCCCGGGTTAACAGAATTCTTTATCTAGAATTTCTGGTTCGCAGACTTTAAAAAATAAAATTTTCCTCGATTTGGGTTTAAGATAAACCGGTGACTTGGGACACCAAATAAACTATTCCAAGTGGCGACTCTAATAAATAAAATAATCCCATTTCGAATAATGTCACTTTAATTGGAAAAACTCCCATACCCCCTTGGGGTGTATAAAAAAGGAGGTGTGACACTGAGTAGATGGAATCAATTAATCACAAGATAAGACAGTAATATACGACCACTCGGGTCTCAGCATTTTCGGCGTGAAGCCTTGATATATATAACTTATTATTATTTCTACCATGTTCGCATTATTCACATTAATAGAAGCACAGATATCATCAGGGGAAAATCACTAAGCGGTTCCATGGGATAAGCCAGGCCACAAATACTCGGTGCACGCCCGCACGCCCGTCACTTGGCTTGTGCGTCACCTTAACAATAGTCATAAATCATTTAGCTCGGGGTTTCGAACCCTTAGAACCAAGTTTGGAAACGCTTATCTCAAAACCGGCTAAAATACTATTCCGCAGTGCCTTTGCCTCCAAATCCGACCTCTGAGTGCTCCAAATCTACCAAGTTCAGATTCTTATCATCAAATTATGCTTAAGGAATGAATTCCAATTGAAAAGTACCAAAATTAGCCAAAACTCGACCTCCAAGCCCGCATCTCGGAACCCGACAAATTCTATAGAAAAATGTTCTTCATCATCTCACGTGTCTGTACATATCAAGAACGCTAAAATCGGAGTTCGTTTGACCCCTCAAATCGACCCATAAAGGTCTCAAAATCTCAAACCCTAACCCCACCTTTTTCGTACTGATTTGCATAATTAAACACTGATATAAGGTCTCCAATCACATATCATTGAGTTATTAAGTCCAAAAACCTTACCTCAATGATGAACCAGTGTTTCCCTCTTCAAAATCCCTCAAGAACCTCGCAACCCGTACAATAATGGTGAAAAGAGGGTTAAAAATCGCGAAGGCAGGTTTTTATACTTTTTCAACAGTGGTTCCGCACCTGCGACCCCTTCTATGCACCTGCGACTTCGCAGGTGCAATCCTCCCCCCGCACCTGCAACTTCGCAGGTGCGATCCTCCTCCCGCACCTGCGATCCTCTACTGAGCCTCCCAAATTACGCATCTGCATAGCTTTGCTCGCTCCCGCGGGCCTGCACCTGAGGTCACACTTTCGCAAGTGCGGTTACACCAGCACCAGCAGCTGAAGCTGCATTATACTAACTTTAAACTTCCGTTAATCTCCCGAAATCAATCCCGAGCCCCTCGTTACCCCAACCAATTATACCAACATATCATATATGATCATTCAAACTTAGTTTCACTCCCGAAACACTAACAATAACATCAAAACACCAAAATCACATTAAATTAAAGCCTAAGAACTTTAAAATTTCTAAAATCCTCCAACGATGTCGAAACTATCCAAAACAACTCCGATTGACCTAAAATTTTGTTGACATATCCAAACTGACATTACAAACCTGTTCCATTTTCCGGAATTCCATTCTGACCCTGATAGCGTATTTTCCACTGCCGACTAGAAATCACAAAAAAGTAACTTTCTCCCATTCAAGCCTAATTCTACATCGGTCCTCACAAAAATATTCCTAACACACTTCTAAGTCCCAAATCACCTAACGAAGCTATCCGAGCCATAAAATCCGCCTTCCGGGGTCGTTTACCAATAAGTCAACTCTCAGTTGACTTTTTCAACTTTAAGGCTATTTTTAAAGACTAAGCGACTAAACTCTCACTACAACCATACCTATTTCAAGCCTACCAACTCTAACACATCAATAACAGTATAACCAACCTATGAAAAGTCAATAACAGTAATTATAATGCAGGTTCAAAGTAACAACCGACCGGGTCGTTACATTCTCCCCTCTTGAACAAACATTCGTCCTCGAACGTGCCAAGACTTGTTCCAAAAGCCATCAACCGTCGAATAACCTTACCATGCACACACCCGGGGGCGACCCCACGTCACCCTACCCCGCATCGATCTAATAATACAACACATTCGAATGCCACTATATCCTACCTAATTCCTACGCCTTAGAACCCAAATTCCACGTCAGAACTCATTTACAAGATTAGAATAACGCCTCCACACACCGTATACCTAAACCAAATCACACGAATCTGAAAGAACCCAATTCATACGTCCAAACACTACGGAGTCAAATAATCCGATTTGGTGGAAAACATTTACATCAAGTCATACCTAAAAGTATCATCATCTATCTGATCAAACTATGTCGCAACCAACCATACTAAAAAATGACACATACACTCGGGTCTCCAAACCCCCAATAGGTATCACACACAACCGACACACGCGGTCTGTAACAGCAACATCACCCACAAGGGCGAGCACATGAACATATGTAACAAAAGATTCACGGGGCGTATCCAGAAAATGGGCTAAATTATGATGAACATGTGAATATGAAAAACCAGAATCAATTAAAAACTTAAGCTTCTCGTGACAGACTGAAACAATACCTAGGATCACGGCATCAGAAGCCATCTCATCCGGTCTGGCTGAAAATGCATAAAATCGGGCCTGATCACCACCGGATAGACCTCCCCCTCTAGGGCGACCCCTACCTGCTTGACCCCTACTTATAGCTGCCTGGGCGGGCGGTGCATCTACTGAGTCTGAAACTGCGGCCTGACTCATCTGCTGATAAGTACCTCTCGTAAGACGAGGACAAAACCTCTTAATATGGCCCACATCTCCACATTCAAAACAACCTCTCTCGGGGAATGGCACTAGGGACTGAGGGGAACCCCTAGCACCAGGATAACCACTGGAAGAACCAGGCATATAGGAACTCTGAACCGATGGTGCCCAAGATGAACTCTAAGATGGCAGGGCACTAAAATATGGGTGCACCTGATGTGAACTATGAGGATCATGACCAACTGATCCACCACGATAAGCTGAGCGACCTGGATGAGCCTGCCTGAATGGACGGCCTCTGCCGGGCTGAGGCTGCCCCCTAAAGGAACCCTACCAAAACTCCATGATCCTCGTGATCTCTTGGCCTCCCTCTCGATCCGCTCCTGGCGTCGAACCGACTCAATCTCTCTGGCAATGTCAAGCACCTCCTCAAAAAAAGCGCCAGATACCCTCTCCCTAGTCAGAAAAATCTGAAGCTGATAAGTGAGGCCATCAACGAACCTCCTGATTCTCTCCCTATCCGTGGGAACTAGCCAAATAGACAGACGGGCCAACTCGGAGAACCTCATCTCATATTGCGTCACGGTCATGTCCTCCTGACGCAACTGCTCGAACTCTCTGCGTAGCTCCTCCCTGCGGGACTGCCGTATGTACTTTTCCAGGAATAGAATGGAGAACTGACGCCAGGTAAGGGGCGCTGCATCAGTAGGTCTACGCCTCTCATAGGCCTCCCACCAAGCAAGTGCAGCTCCTGCGAACTGGAAGGTAGTAAATGGGATCCCACTAGCCTCCAGTATCCCTGTTGTGCAGAGGATCCTCTGACACTTGTCCAAAAAGTCCTGGGCGTCCTCACCCTCATAACCACTAAAAATCGGAGGCTTGAGTCTACTAAACCTCTCTAACCTGATCTGATCGTCATCTGCCAAAGCTGGGACCACAAAATCCTGGGCTAGGGCAACTGGCTGGACTGAAGCTGTCCCCGGTGTCTGAAGCCCCTGATTAACCTGCTCAGGCGTCCGGGCAGCAGTAGTAGACATGGCGACTGCCTGTGCAAGACTGGTGCACATGGTCAGAACCTGAGCAAGGGTCTCCTGAAGACCCGAAATCACAATGGGCACTGCTGGTGCCTGAGCCTCTCCCGCTGGGATCTCAACAGCGGGGACCTGATCCTGAGTAGTGGGAAGGTCCACATGTTATGCCCCGGTAGCTGAGCGGGATGCACCCCTCCCTCTGCCACGGCCAGGACCTCTAGTTGGTGTCTGATCACCACGATCGGTAGCACGAGTCCTCACCATCTGTGAGAGAATGAAAACAACATAAGTTTAGTTCGAGAATTCAACAGAGTCGCACGACAGAATTCAATAATGTGGGATTCTTCCTAAAGGTTTTGTAGCCTCTCGAAGATAAGTACAGACGTCTTTGTACCGATCCACAAGACTCTACTAAACCTGCTCATGACTGGTGAGACCTATTTAACCTAGCGCTCTGATACCATCTTGTCACGACCCGATTTCAGAGTCGTGATGGCGCCTGTCGTGGAACCAGGTAAGCCACTCTTTTTATCTAAGCAAAATTCAATTTCCAGTAAAAATGCGATTTTTAAACGAATTTATTAATAATACTAAGAGTCTGAAGTTTAAAAACAATATTTGAAACAAAAATTGAAATCTCCAACCGCAGATCCGGTGTCACTCAGTCATGAGCTGCTATAAAAAAATAAAAATAATAAAGAATGAAGAAATAGACAACATAGTCTCAAAATAAGTGCAACAGGTGGAATAAGGAAGAGAAGACGAGGTCGTGATCGCCAGCTGCTACCTCGACAACTCCAATGAAAACTCTGACAGCTGCTCAATATCCACTACCGGGTCCCGGTGTACCTGGATCTGCACACAAGGTGCAGGGGGTAACCTGAGTACACCAACTCAGAAGTAACGAACCCAAACTATGGGCTGAGAGGCAGTGACGGAAAAAACCTCAAAATTTTACAATAACAATATACATAATTTAGACATGCTAACAGTTTATCAGGATGAGTAAATATGTCAAGGATGCCAGTATACTCTACATGCCATCATAAAATATATGTATGAAACCAGTGTGGATATGCACATAGTACTCACAACCCTCACACAGCAGTCCACTCAGTACCGTATATGGCTCTCCGGCCCAGGGAATAGTCCATCCCGGAATGTACATAATCATTGGTGACCGTAGTCACTCCGTACTGAGGAAAAAGGCCAATCCAGCCCCACGGAGAAAGTCCATCTCTGGAATACAACACTCAGACAAGATCCATGTCCAGGAATAATCCATCCCTCACATAACATCCACTACGGACACGATCCATGCACAGGAAAAATCCATCCCTCAACATCAATGCGCTCACTAGGGGTGTAAAGACTCCGGAGGGGCCCTAGTGGCCCAAGCGCCATATCAAGCCAACGAAGGCATGATTTAATGTCGTTGCGGTGTGCAATCCGATCTCATAACTATCTCAATAACAGGCTCTCGGCCTCACTCAGTCTTTACTCTTTAGTCTCACTCACATGGATCACAGATGCCTCCATCAACCCGACACGATGATGAGTATGCATATAATTAACAATACTGAGATTGAGATATGAAGTGGTATGCTATAACAGGACTGAGTATATGGAATCAATTAATCACAAAATGAGACAGTAATATACGACCACTTGGGTCTCAGCATTTTCAGCGTGAAGCCTTAATATATATAACTTATCATCATTTCTACCATGTTCACATTATTCATATTAATAGAAGCACAGATATCACCAGGGAAAAGTCACTAACCGGTGCCATGGGATAAGCTAGGCCACAAATACTCGGTGCACGCCCGCACACCCGTCACTTGGCATGTGCGACACCTCAACAATAGTCATAAATCATTTAGCTCGGGGTTTCGGACCCTCAGAACCAAGTTTGGAAATGTTACTTACCTCAAAACCGGCTAAAATACTATTCTGCAGTGCCTTTGCTTCTAAATACGGTCTCTGACTGCTCCAAACCTACCAAGTTCAGATTTTTATCATCAAATTATGCTTAAGGAATGAATTCCAATTGAAAAGAACAAAATTTATCTCAAAACCCGAAATTAGCCAAAACCCGACCCCGGGACCGCGTCTCGAAACCCGGCAAATTTTATACCAAAATGTTTTTCATCATCTCACGAGTTTCTACATATCAAGAACGCTAAAATCGGAGTTCGTTTGACCCTCTAATCGACCCCTAAAGGCCTCAAAATCTCAAGCTCTAACCCCACCTTTTTCGTACTCATTTTCATAATTAAACTCTGATATAAGGTCTCCAATCACATATAATTGAGTTATTAAGTCCAAATACCTTACCTCAATGATGCACCGGCGTTTCCCTCTTCAAAATCCCTCAAAAACCTCGGAACCCGTACAACAATGGTGAAAAGAGGGTCAAAAATCGCGAAGGCAGGTTTTTATACTTTCTGAACAGTGGTTCTGCACCTGCGGCCACTTAAGCGCACCTGCGGACCCGCATTTGCGGTCCCAGGTCCGCACCTGTGGAGCATCCGCACCTGCATCCACTTCTCCGCACCTGCAGCTTCGCTGGTGCGATCCTCCTCCCCCACCTGCGATCCTGCACTGAGCCTCCCAAATTCTGCATCTGCGGAGCTTTGCTCGCTCCTGCAGTCACACTTTCGTAGGAGCGGTTACACCAGCACCAGCAGCTGAAGCTGCATTTTACCAACTTTAAAACTTCCGTTAATCACCCGAAATCAATCCGGAGCCCCTCGTGACCCCAACCAATTATGCCAACATATCATATATGATCATTCAAACTTAGTTGCACTCCCGAAACACTAACAATAACATCAGAACACCAAAATCACATCAAATTCAAGCCTAAGAACTTTGAAATTTCTAAAATTCTCCAACGATGCCGAAACTATCCAAAACAACTCCGATTGACCTAAAATTTTGCAGACATATCCAAAATGACATTACGAACCTGTTACAACTTCCAGAATTCCATTCTGACCCTGATAGCCTATTTTCCACTGCCGACCAGAAATCACCAAAAACTAACTTTCACCAATTCAAGCCTAATTCTACACCGGTCCTCACAAAAATATTCCGAACACACTTCTAAGTCCCAAATCACCTAACGAAGCTATCCGAGCCATAAAATCCTCCTTCCGAGGTCGTTTACCAATAAGTCAACTCTCAGTTGACTTTTCCAATTTTAAGGCTATCTTTAAAGACTAAGCGACTAAACTCTCACTACAACCATTCCGATTTCAAGCCTACCAACTCTAACACATCAATAACAGTATAACCAACCTATGACAAGTCAATAACAATAATTATAATGCAGGTTCTACGTAACGACCGATCGGGTCGTTACATTCTCCCCCTCTTAAACAAGCGTTCGTCCTCGAACGTGCCAAGAGTTGTTCCAAAAGACATTAACTGCCGAATAACCTTACCATGCACACACCTGGGGGAGACCCCATGTCACCCTACCCCGCATCGATCTAATAATACAACACATTCAAATACCACTATATCCAACCTAATTCCTACGCCTTAGAACCCCAATTCCACGTCAGAACTCATTTACAAGATTAGAATCATGCCTCCACACACCGTATACCTAAACTAAATCACACGAATCTGAAAGAACCCAATTCATACGTCCAAACACTACGGAGTCAAACAATCTGATTCGGTGGAAAACATCTACATCAAGTCATACCTAAAATTATCATCATCTATCTGATCAAACTACGTCGAAACCAACCATAATCAAAAATGACACATACACCCGGGTCTGCAGACCCCCAATAGGTACCACACACAACTGACACACGCGGTCTGTAACAACAACATCACCAACAAGGGCGAGCACATAAACATATGTAACAAAAGATTCACGGGGCGTATCCAGAGAATGGGCTAAATTATGATAAACATGTGAACATGAAAAACCAGAATCAATTAAAAACTTAAGCTTCTCGTGACAAACTTAAACAATACTTGGGATCACGACATCAGAAGCCATCTCATCTGGTCTGGCTGAAAATGCATAAAATCGGGCCTGATCACCACTGGATCGACCTCCCCCTCTAGGGCGACCCCTACCTGCTTGACCCCCACCTATAGCTGCCTGGGCGGGCGGTGTATCTACTGAGTCTGAAATTGCGGCCTGACTCCTCTGCTGATAAGTACCTCTCGCAAGACGAGGAACCTCTTAATATGGCCCACATCTCCACATTCAAAACAACCTCTCTCAGGGAATGCCACTAGGGACTGAAGGGAACCCCTAGCACCAGGATAACCACTGGAAGAACCAGGCATATATGAACTCTGAACCGATGGTGCCCAAGATGAACTCTGAGCTGGCAGGGCACTAAAAGATGGGTGCACCTGATGTGAACTATGAGGATCATGACCAATTCATCCACCACGATAAGCTGAGTGACCTGGCTGAGCCTGCCTGAATGGACGGCCTCTGTCGGGCTGAGGCTGCCTCCCTGAAGGAATCCCACCAAAACTCCAAGATCCTCGTGACCTCTTGGACTCCCTCTCGATCTGCTCCTGGCGTCGAACCAACTCAATCTCTCTGGCAATGTCAAGCACCTCCTCAAAAGAAGCGCCAGATACCCTCTCCCTAGTCAGAAAAATCTGAAGCTAATAAGTGAGGCCATCAATGAACCTCCTGATTCTCTCTCTATCCGTGGGAACTAGCTAAATATCATGACGGGCCAACTCGGAGAACCTCATCTCATACTGCGTCACGGTATGTCCTCCTGGCGCAACTGCTCGAACTCTCTGCGCAGCTCTTCCCTGCGGGACTGCGGTATATACTTTTCCAGGAATAGAATGGAGAATTGACGCCAGGCAAGGGGCGCTGCATCAGCAGGTCTACGCCTCTCATAAGCCTAGTGGCCCAAGCGCCATATCAAGCCAGCGAAGCAATGATTTAATATCGCTGTGGTGTGCAGTCCGATCTCATAACTTTCTCAATAACAGGCTCTCGGCCTCACTCAGTCATCACTCTTTAGTCTCACTCACATGGGTCACAGATTCCTCCATCAGCCCGACACGATGATGAGTATGCATATAATTAACAATACTAAGACTGAGATATGAAGTGGTATGCTATAACAGGACTGAGTATATGGAATCAATTAATCACAAAATGAGACAGTAATATACGACAACTCGGGTCTCAGCATTTTCGGCGTGATGCCTTAATATATATAACTTATCATGATTTCTACCATGTTCGCATTATTCACATTAATAGAAGCACAGATATCATCACGGAAAAATCTCTAAGCGGTGACATGGGATAAGCTAGGCCACAAATACTCGGTGCACGCCCGCACGCCCATCATTTGGCATGTGCGTCACCTCAATAGTAGTCATAAATTATTTAGCTCGGGGTTTCAAACCCTCAGAACCAAGTTTGGAAACGTTACTTACCTCAAAACCGGCTAAAATACTATTCCTCAGTGCCTTTGCCTCTAAATCCAGCCTCTGAGTGCTCCAAATCTACCAAGTTCAGATTTTTATCATCAAATTATGCTTAAGGAAGGAATTCCAATTGAAAAGTACCAAATTTAGCTCAAAACCCTAAATTAGCCAAAACCCGACCGCCCGCGTCTCGGAACTTGACAAACTTTATACCAAAATGTTCTTCATTATCTCACGAGTCCGTAATTATCAGGAACGCTAAAATCGGAGTTCGTTTGACCCCTCAAATCGACCCCGAAAGGTCTTAAAATCTCAAGCCCTAACCCCACCTTTTTCCTACTGATTTTCATTATAAAACACTGATATAAGGTCTCTCATCACATATAATTGAGTTATTAAGTCCAAAAACCTTACCTCAATGATGAACCAGCGTTTCCCTCTTCAAAAACCTTGAAACCCGTACAACAATGGTGAAAAGAGGGTTAAAAATCGCGAAGGCAGGTTTTTTACTTTCTGAACATTGGTTCCGCACCTGCAGCCACTTAAGCGCACCTGCGGTCCCAGGTCCGTAACTGTGGAGCATTCACACCTGCGACCCCTTCTCCGCACCTGTGACTTCGCAAGTGCGATCCTCCACCCACACCTACGATCCTCTACTGAGCCTCCCAAATTCCGCATCTGCAGAGCTTTGCTCGCTCCTGTGGGCCCACACCTGTCGTCGCACTTCCGCAGGTACGGTTACACCAGCACCAGCAGATGAAGCTGCATTTTACCAACTTTAAAACTTCCGTTAATCACCTGAAATCAATCTCGAGCCCATCGGGACCCAACAAATTATACCAACATATCATATATGATCATTCAAACTTAGTTGAACTCCCTAAACACTAACAATAACATAAAAACACCAAAATCACATCAAATTCAAGCATAAGAACTTTGAAATTTCTAAAATCCTCCAATGATGCCGAAACTATCCAAAACAACTCCGACTGACCTGAAATTTTGCAGACATATCCAAATTACATTACGAACCTGTTCCAACTTCCGGAATTCCATTCCGACCTTGATAGCCTATTTTCCACTGCCGATCAAAAATCACCAAAAACTAACTTTCGCCAATTCAAGCCTAATTCTCCACCGGTCCTCACAAAAATATTCCGAACACACTTCTAAGTTTCAAATCACCTAAAGAAGCTATCCGAGACATAAAATCCGCATTCTGAGGTCATTTACCAATAAGTCAACTCTCAGTTGACTTTTCCAACTTTAAGGCTATTTTTAAAGACTAAGCGACTAAACTCTCACTACGACCATTCTGATTTCAAGCCTACCAACTCTAAGACATTAATAACAGTATAAACAACCTATGACAAGTCAATAACAGTAATTATAATGCAGGTTCTACGTAACGACCGACGGGGTCGTTACATATACTCTGTGGGAAAATGGGTTCTATTGAATGATTGAGTTGTATTTGTAAAAGGTGTAGTGTGTGTGGCATAGGAACATTCTTGGTTGTTTAGGAGTGTGGGTTACCCCCTTGGGTGTTGGTGTGTTAATGGGGGCACAGACCGTTCGATCTGTTTGTCTGTTTAATTGAGATTTGTGTAGAGTGGGTGACTCTCGAGAACGGTTCTAATGGATTCAAGGTTTATGTATAACAATTGGGAATCTTCAAGATGTGTGTTTATCTAGAAACTGTGATTTACATTGGAAGGTGTCAAGACTTGTGGAATTTCTATATTATTATGGAATTTACATTTCGGTAACATGAAGGGGGAAGAATAGTTTAAATTCATAGAAAGCCTCTTTAGAGTGAGTATTTGAGATGTGGTATATTTGGGGTGCTTAAGAGATATCCAGCGGCTTATGAGCCTTAGGGCGATGTAGTGCTTTGCTAGGGTCTCGCATGGTGATTGTTGGTTGAGGATTTTGGTACTATGACAAAGAAAAGAATCAATTAGAAGGTAATTCAGAAGGAACTCAGAGAAAATGACAGCTTGGTAGTAGATTGGATCGACATGGTAATGAGTAAGATCGATTCTTTGGGTGCTTATGATGTGGTAAGGTTCTACGTCTGATTCGGGTAATGCTCTTGGGTTTTGACAGCCTGTGTAGCTTGGTTGAACTATAAGGATTCAGCCTTGACGGTTTGGTTTTGTGCAAACGGGATTTGGAGAGTCCTGGATGGCTTCTACCTCGGTTAGAGATGTATATTTTCTTCTGGCGTGAGAGGCATATGATGTATAGTGATTTTACTTCTAGATGGGTTCAAATGGAAAGTTCTTAGCTGGTTGAGTACATAGTTTCTTGTGGCTCAGAAGATATTAGGAAGTTCTCATATTTATCATAGGATGGCATGGTGTGTGCGGTATGTTGTGTAGGGTTGAGATTTTCACGTGTGAGGTCACAGTTCAGTTTTGAAAGAAAGGTCATAAATTCTTGGGCAGCATCGACAATTTCATATGACTAGGTAAATGATATCACTAATTGGTGCGGCTTGATGAGGGTATACGTGTCATAAAAGGAAATGTGTTTGAGTTAAGGGTACTTCATTAGTATCACGGTGCTCTCTTGTTGGATCGACTGATGATGTTCAAGGTTGCTTGGTGGTGCAGAAGAGTTATAGGGGTATTTCTAGTGAAATGATTGAGTAATAGAAGTGTTTTACATATTCGAGTGGTGGATTTGGGATCAAATATGGTGATTCATGCGCTTCATGGACTTCGAGACTGAGAGTTCTCATAGACAGGTTATTTTGTGGTAGTGGACTGTGAAGATGTGAGCAAAGCTAGTCAGATGTTAGTATGTGCCATGATTCAGTCATTGTGAACTTTCTGAGAGTTATCTACCTGTTGCAGGTGTCCAAAGTTGACTTAGGGTTCATCGGTAAGCCAACATAGGTGTGTGTTTTGCACCGGCTCGGAATGGTTGTCTCTGAATTGCTATTGAGGGATGTACCATTCGATTGTCATTGAGTTTATTCATGTTCTGGAGTGATCTATGAGTTACCCTTCGGTGTTGCGAGGAGTTGTGATTGTTGGTTATATGCACATATGGTGCGGATCTATTTGGTCTTTATAGCGGGATTTAAGGAAGGTAAGTAGTTGGGTATTGCGATATTGAGACATATTTGTTATGCGCTTTCGGGTTCGTGTGGCATGGTATTGTCCGATTTCCTGTGGTTATGGCAATGCATATTGAGTACTTGATGTCGAATTGCACATGGTTATTGATTTTGAGCAAGGTGGCTCGAAGTATTTCAGGTGGACCAGTGTTGGGATAGGGTCGCTCATTGCAGCGAAGTTTTGTGGAGGTATGATCTTTCGATCTAGATTCGTGTGTTCTGGTTCTACGATGTGTGATGGGTTCTCATCATTGTGTTGTGATGTTACTGGTTAGCGCGGTACAACTCTTGCAGTGGAGTCACTTTTTCCATGATTTGAGTACATTTGGGATGTTTTATATTTGTGCACGGACTACACGGGTTGTGGCTTTCAGCTGTATTGATGCATCACGTCACTAGAGTGGTTGTGGTAGATGAGAAGAGGTCGTCGGACGTGGAATGGGTGCTACCCGGTCTGGTCGTGGTATATTTGGGAAGATATTGATGCTGATCGGCTTATAAATTTTGCTATATTTCCTGTCGAAGAGAAAGAGTTCCATCACTTGTTGATCCGACGAATGGTTACTAGTTTCTACTGTTTCTTTTATCATTGGATGTATATGAAAGTGTTAGAACGAGGCTTTTCTTGATAAGAGGTTATATAACGGTATTGAGTTATTTTGAGCAGCTATTGTGATTAGGAATTATCACTATGAGTGTTTGAGACATGTGGTATTTCATGTGATTACATCTTGGGTTACGGATATGGCTTGATACAGTGTGTTCAGACTTATTCAGTTTATAGATGTGGGACTTTGATCTTATAAGTTATTTCAGAAGTAGAAATTTGGTTCTAAGGTTTATGGGTTAGGTTGGATTATGAAATTTCAGCTATGTTGTGCTATTGGACATATGTGGGATAGGGTGACATGGGATCACCCCGATATGTGTGTGGTCGGGCTATTCGACGATTTTGATGGTTTTGGAACAACTTTGGACACGTTCGAGGACGAACATATGTTTAAGTGGGGGAGAATGTAACGACCCGATCGATCGTTCCGAGAGTTTTAGCCCTGTTTCTCCCATTTCTGCTTCATTATATGTGGTTCAGATCTTTTGTGTTGTGTTGGATTGATTGGTCCAGGTTCAGAGTGGTTGTGGAGAGAGATGAGATACTTAGTCTCTTAAATTGGTGATTTAGTTAGAAAAGTCAACAGGAAGTTGACTTATAGGTAAATGGTCTCGGAATGTGGTTTTTGTGGCTCGGATAGCTTCATTAGGTGATTTGGGACTTAGGAGTGTGTTCAGAATGTCATTCAGAGGTCCGGAGTAGAATTAGGCTTGAATTGGCGAAAATTGGATTTTTGGCAATTTTCGGTCGGCAGTGGAAAATTAGCTATCGGGGTCGGAATGGAATTTCGGAAGTTGGAAAAAGTTCGTAGTGTCATTTGGGATGTGTGTGCAAATTTTCAGGTCATTCGGACGTGGTTTGGGAGGTTTCAGCGTCGTTGGCAAATTTCAAAAGTTTAGAAATCCTTAGGCTTGAATTTAGGATTTGATTTGGTGTTTTGCTGTTGTTTTGAGTGTTCCGAGGGTTAGACTAAGTTGGTATATTGATATATGACTTGTTGGTACTTTTGGTTGGGGCCCCGAGGGGCTCGGGATTGATTTCGGATGATTTTCGGAAGGTTGGGAGTTGGAAATACAACAAATTGGCTGCTGGTGCAGGCCTTCTGGTATGGCCGCACCAGCGGATGGGGAGCCGCCGGTGCGAAGGTGCAGGTGCGGAAGACCTTGCGCAGATGTGTAAGTAGGGAGCCTGGCCTGGGAGCTCAGGTGCGGAGGTTGGCTCGCACCTGCGGGGCCACAGGTGCGTGTAGAAGACTGTAGATGCGGAAATCTGTTTAAGTTAGAATCTGCACCTACGGAGGATTTTCCGCAGGTGCGGCGCCCGCCGGCGCCGCAGGTGCGTTGCATGTGGTCTCAGGTGCGAGAGTGCTGGGCAGAACCTATATAAGGTTGCCTTCGCAATTTTCACTCATTTCTTCACCATTCTTGACAGATTTTGGAGCTTAGAGCTGGGATTTCAAGGGGGAATCAAGTGTATTCAATTAGGGAATCTACTTGGACCTTGTATCTTGTGTTTATGGCGATTATTCCATTGTTTAATCATGTTTTACTGGAGAAATGTGGGAGATTAGGGCTTGAAATGGGAAAGTATAAATTGGGGATTTGAGGGGTCATTTGGGGTCCGATTTTGATGTATTTGGTATGTATAAACTCGGGAGAGCATAAGGATTTTAGTTTTGTGACTTTTATCGGAATCCGAGACGTGGGCTCGCGGGTCGGGTTTGGCCAATTTCGGGTTTGTTGATGTAAATTTGTTATTTTCGAGTGGGCTTGGTTCCTTTAGCATATTTTGATTATATGAATCTGTTTTGATTAGATTCGGGGCGCGTTAAGGTCGAGTCAAGGGGCAAAGGCATCGCGGTATAGTTTTTCATCTGGTTTGAGGTAAGTAACGATTGTAAATCTAGACATGAGGCTATGAAACCCCGGTATTTCATGTTGTTTTGATAAATGAGGTGACACGCATGCTAGGTGACGGGCGTGTGGGGATGCACCGGCAGGGATTGTGACTTGGTCCGTCCCGTAGCGACTATTGAGCCGCGTACTTGATTTGAAATCATATGACATTCTGTACTTTTGAGATGTATACTATATTTTGGGTTGTATGCCATGTTTGGGGCCTTGTGCCGACCTGTTTGGACCCTCAAGAGTGTTTTTACTGCTATTCTCACACTGTTTTTGATAGAAAATATGTCTCAATCATGATTTATACTTGCTCACTATTTATCCCTGTTTATCACCCTGTTTTCAAACAAATGAAAGATATTTTTGGGCTAAGTCCCCGTGATTTGTGGTGAGTTGCCCGAGTGGCTTGTGAGGGTGATGACTGAGCGAGGCCGAGAGCCAAATTGTGAGGATAGTGATGGATGGGCTGCACACTGCAGCGTTATACATACATACATATATATATATATATATATATATATATATATATATATATATATATATATATATATATATATATATATATTGGATCGGGCTGCACACCGCAACGATGTATAGATTGAATCGGGTTGCACGCCGCAACGATGTATAGATTGGATCGGGCTGCATGTCGCAGCGAGATATATTGGATCGGACTGCATGCCGCAGTAGTATATATATTTGATCGGGCTGCACGCCACAACGATATAGCACTTGGGCTGAAGGAGCCCCTCCGGAGTCTGTACTCCCCCAGTGAGCGCAGTCGACTATATATGGATCGGGCTGCATGCGCCAGCGTATGGTACTTATTGAGTGTGAGTGTTGAGTATGAGTGTTGATTGACGAGAGATGAGTCACGAGTGACTGAGAGGCTTGCCTGAGAGGCTTTATATTTGAGTGACACTGTTCCCTAAGGGCTTACTTGCTATGAAACCATTGTTTTCACTCTTATTTATATTTTTCCTCTAAACAATAAATGTTGAACCAATATTTTATATGAGATTTGAAAAGGGAAACTGGAGTTTTATGAAACTTTCGGGACGTAGATCCTTGACCTGATTATAGGTTTCCACTGATGTTTATTATATGAATTTACATGATTTTTAAAAGCTCGTCACTGCACTCAAGTCCTTATTTATATTTTTTACTTACTAAGGTGGTGTACTCATGTTACTCCCTACACCTTGTGTGAAAATCCAGGTGCTCGGATCGAGTGAGATTCAATTCTTCATCAGTGGAGCAGTTGTCGTAGATTGTGAGGTAGTTGCACGGCGTTCGCAGCCCCACCCTTCTCCTTCTCATTTTGTCGCTATTTATATTTTTGATGTATTAAGAAAATCGTGTCATATTTTGTGTTCCATTTAGTTGCTTATGACTGTTGGCTCCGGGTTTTGGAGATTTTGTTCAGATGTTTTCATTACTTATCCATATTTGTGAAATATTAAGAGTGGAAGATTTTTGATAAATCGCATTATTGATTTAAATAGAAAGTTCCTTGTTTTATGTTCAGTAAATTGGCTAAGCTTGTACCATGATAGGCGCCATCACGGCCAGTGTAGATTTGAGGTCGTGACAAATATGCCCATAGCACCTCGGGCAATACTTCTCTCCATTTCCCTTTAGCATCACTCAACCTCTTCTTCAAGTTTTGAATGATATTTTTGTTTGTGGACTCGGCCTGGCCATTTGCGCTTGGGTGATAGGGCGTTGATAAAATCCTTTTGATTTTATGTTCTTCGAAGAAATTTGTCACGTTGCTTCCGATGAACTGCTTCCCATTGTCGCATACTATATCGGCGGGTATCCCGAACCGACACACGATGTGGTCCCATATGAAGTCAATGACTTCTTTTTATCTTATTTTCTCGAAGGCCTGAGCTTCTACCCATTTTGAAAAGTAGTCAGTCACAAACAGAATAAATTTAGCTTTATCTGGTGTCGTTGGTAGGGGGCCGGTGATGTCCATCCCCCATTTCATGAATGGCCATGGGGATAGGATCGAATGGAGTTGTTCACCGGGCTGATGGATCATCGGTGTGAACCTTTGGTATTTATCACATCTTCGAACGAACTCCTTAGTATCTTTTTCCATGATATCCCAGTAATATCCTGCTCTAATCACTTGCGAACCAAAGAGTAGGCACCAGAGTGGTTCCCACAAGTGCCTTCTTGGATCTCTCGTAGTACATAATCAGTGTCTCCCAGTCCCAAGTACACCGCCAGTGGTCTGTCGAAGGTTCTTCTGTATAATGTTCCATTTTCATCGAGCGAGAATCGAGCTGCTTTGGCTCGTAGGGCTCTCGACTCTTTTGGGTCCGAGGGGAGCTTCCCATGCTTCAAGTATTCGACGTACTTATTCCTCCAATACCACGTCAAACTTGTTGAATTAATTTTCGCATGGCCTTCTTCGACCACCGACCTCGACAATTGGATGACAGTCCCCGGGACGATATCATCTTTTTCAACCGATGACCCCAAATTTGCAAGTGCATCGGCCTCTCTATTCTGTTCTCGAGGTACATGGTTCAGTGTCCATTCTTTGAAGCGATGCAATGTCACTTGAAGTTTGTCTAAGTGCCTTTGCATTCTATCTTCTCGAACTTCGAAGCTTCCGTTTACTTGGTTTAATACCAAAATGGAGTCACACTTAGCCTCAATGACCTCTGCTCCCAGTCCCTTGTCCAGTTCGAGACCTGCAATCATGGCCTCATACTCGGCCTCATTGTTAGTCAATTTAGAAGTTTTGATAGATTGTCTTATGATATTTCCCATAGGCGGTTTTAAACAATACCGAGCCCGGACCCTTTCACATTTCGAGGCACCATCTGTGAAGAGGGTCCATACCCCTAAAGATGTACCCATTTTTAGCAAGAGTTCCTTTTCTACTTCGGGTATGTGGGGAGACGTTAAGTCAGCCACGAAGTCTACCAAAATTTGAGACTTGATAGCCGCTCGGGGTTGATATTTGATTTCATACCCTCCAAGTTCGATGGCCCATGTGGCCAATCGTCCGGATAATTTGGGCTTATGCAAGATATTTCAAAGTGGGTGTGCAGTCAATACACATATAGGGTGACATTGAAAATATGATTTTAATTTCCTAGATGCGCTTATTAGTGCAAGTACTAACTTTTCTAAATGTTGGTACCTGGTTTCAGCATCTCCTAGGGTCCGACTTACATAATAAATTGGAAATTGCGTACCTTGTTCTTCTCGAACCAGCAAGCTACTTACCGCTTTCTCGGACACGGCTAAATACAAGTAGAGTTTGTCATCCTCCTTCGTAGTATGAAGCAAAGGTGGGCTCAAGAGGTACCGTTTTAACTCTTCTAAGTCTCGTTGACACTCCGGAGTCTAGGCGAAATCGCTCTTTTTTTTTATAAGGAAAAGAAAATGATGACCCCGATCCGATGATCTCGAGATAAACCGGCCTAGGGTAGATATCCGTTCTGTTAGTCATTGTACCGCTTTCACATTGTTTACTACGGTGATTTCCTCGATGGCTTTGATTTTGTCGGGGTTGATCTTGATCCCCTGTTCGACACCATGAAACCTAAGAACTTGCCCGAGCCAACTCCAAAAGTGCATTTCTCGGGGTTGAGTTTCATGTTGTATTTTCTTAAGATCTCAAACGTTGCCTGCAAATGAGTCTAATGGTCCTCTATGCGTAGGGACTTAACTAGCATGTCATCAATATAAACTTCCATAGATTTTCCTATCTGATGTTCGACCATTTTATTAACTAGACGTTGGTATATAGCCCCTGCAATTTTTAGCCAGAAGGGCATTACGTTATAGCAATATGTACCATACTTTGTGATAAACGAAGTCTTTTCCTGGTCATCCGGGTTCATTTGAATTTGATTGTACCCGAAGTAGGCATCGAGAAAAGTAAGGATCTCATGGCCGGCCGTAGCATCGATCAAACGATCGATGTTGGGCAATGGGAAAGAGTCTTTAGGGCATGCCTTGTTCAAATCTTTGTAGTCTACACACATTCTAAGTTTGTTCCCCTTTTTAGGGACTACTACTACATTAGCTAGCCGCTCGGAATATTTTACTTCCCTAATGGACCCTATCTTAAGAAGTTTGGTTACTTCGTCTTTGATTAATGCGTTCTTTACCTCGGACTGAGGCCTCCTCTTTTTTTTCACCAGTTTAAATATAGGATCTACACTTAGTCGATGGGTGGTTATCTCCGGTGGGATCCATGTCATATCTAAGTGGGACCAAGCAAAGCAATCAATGTTATCGATAAGGAATTGAACGAGTTTTTTCCTGAGTTTGGGGGTTAATCCTGTCCCAATGTATACCTTTCGTTCTGGCAGATACTCGATCAGTATCACCTGCTCAAGTTCCTCGACTGTGGACTTCGTTGCATCTGACCTCTCTGGGGCGACGAAAGCTCGAGCGGTAAGGAAATCTTCTTATTTGTCCTCGATCGTCTGTTCCTCGGGTTCAACCGAGGATATAGACTTTGATTGCTATTTGGCTACCTATTTTTCCTTGACGCTCGACTTTCCCGATGTAGAGGGCGTCGATACTTGTGCCAAGTCATGGACTGCAAATATCTCCTTAGCTACGTGTTGCTCCCCATATACCGTTTTTCATGCCATATTTTGTTGGGAACCTTATCATTTGATGAAGGGTTAATGGTACTACCCTCATATTGTGGATCCACAGCCTTCTAAGCAAAGCATTATACCTCATGTCACCTTCGATGACATGAAACTTCGTGTCTTGTATGGTTCCGGCCACGTTTACTGGGAGGATGATTTCCCCCTTCGTTGTTTCACTTTCCATGTTGAAGCCATTCAAAAATCGAGATGCTGGTATGATTTGGTCAAGCAGCCCGAGCTGCTCCACGACCTTCGACCTTATTATATTTGCCGAGCTACCTGGATCCACAAGAACACGTTTAACTTGAACTTTATTTAAAAAAATAGAAATTACCAGTGCATCGTTGTGCGGCTGAGATAAGCACTCGGTGTCTTCCTCATTGAATGTGAGGGTATCCTCGGGCATGTAGTCCCGAGTCCACTTCTCCCTTGTGATTGATACTTTGGTGCATTTGAATATGGGTCGCTGTGGGACGTCGACTCCACCGATGATCATGTGAATAACATGTTGAGATTCCTCCGATTCATTCTTCCTGTTGGCATCTCTTTCTCTGAAATGGTTCTTGGCCCTATCGCTGAGAAATTCTCGAAGATGCCCCTCATTGAAAAATCGGGCTACCTCATCTCTCAGTTGCCTGCAATCCTCGCTTTTGTGCCCATGTGTACCATGATACTTGCACATCAAGTTGGGATTCCTCTGAGAAGGGTCAGTTTGTATGGGTTTAGGCCATCTGGTATCTCTAATTTTTCCAATAGCGGAGACGATATCCGAGGCATCGATGCTAAAATTATATTCTGATAATTGAGGTGCCTCCACCGGTCCTGAACGCCTATCGAACCCGGTCTTGCTTATGAGTCCCCGAGAATTCTGTCCTCGATCAACTCTTCAATCATTCTGAGGTATGTTGCGCCTCGAGCTGTTCCTTCACTCTTCGGAGTATGACTGATATCTCTCCTTGCTCGGCCTCCGTTCCTTGTCTGTATCTCTCGATTCTTTTGCTGCTAATCTTCTTGATAACCGAGCCCTAGGGGGTTCCCAACTGATCATCTTCGACCCTAATCTTTGACTGATATCTGTTATGCACATCCGCCCAGGTCATGGAGGGATACTCGATGAAGTTTTTCTTCAACTGCCTCGATGCTATCGAGCTCCGCTCGTTTATCCCCTGAGTGAAAGCTTGAACAGCCCAGTCATCAGAGACTGACGGTAACTCCATTCGGTCTAACTGGAACCGGGATACAAACTCCCTTAACATCTTGTTATCCCTTTGTTTAATTTTGGATACGCCTGACTTTCTCGTCGCAACCTTTATAGCACCAGCATGTGCCTTTACAAACAAATCTGCCAACATGGAAAACGAATCAATAAAGTTTGGGGGCAGGTTGTGGTACCAAATCATGGCCCCTTTGGACAAAGTCTCCCAAAATTTCTTCAGTAGAACAGACTCGATCTCGTCGTCCTCCAAATCATTTCCTTTATACCACAAGTATATGTAGTGATGTGCTCGTTGGGATCGGTGGCCCCGTTGTATTTGGGTATGTCGGGCATGCGAAACTTTTTCGGAATAGGCTTCGGGGGCACACTCGGGGGGAAATATTTTTGCACAAACTTTTTAGAATCCAGTCCTTTCAAAACCGGAGGTGCTCCCGGTATTTGTTCGACCCTCGAGTTGTACGTTTCCACCTTTTTATCGTTGTCTCGATCCTTTTCTCTCCCGACTTGATCCTCTTTGTGAGTTCTTCGAGCATTTTCATGATGGTGGGGTCAGCTCCTGATCCATTGTTGCTCGACCTCTCCGAGACTGGTTCAGCACGATGAGTAGTTTCTGGTCCTACCACGCTCGGAGTCTTTTGCTGGCTTTGCAACTGAGCGATGGCGATCTGTTGCGCTTGCAACATTTCAAAAATCACTTGGAGACTGACTTCCCCATATCCTCGATCCTGTGTTCTTAGGCCACTGGGTTGAACTTCTCCACGCACGCTTCCTCTGATGTCCGTGCCCAAGTCGACATTTATAGCAATGTGTGAACCAACATCGATTGGGTTAGGAACTGGTGCTACCCCAGGGTTGAGCGGTGGCACACTGGTACCTGAAATAATCACTATTATCTTTAGCCTCACGGTGGGTGCCAAATTGTTTACCTCAAAAATACGAGTAACAATTAAATTTGATTAAAGACAAGTAATATAGAGTATAGATGAATAGAATCGATGAGCCAAACCAGTATTGCTTGAACGATATGGACCTCGAACTTGGTGATCTCGAGGTGGGTTAGAGATGGTAAAATAAGAACAATAAGGTGAGAGCAATAAAGCTAGAGAATTATTCTGAAGAACAATGAACGAGAAAGTAAGATAGTATATTCCTTGCCAATGATTATATGAGATTACAAATGATTGGGGTCCCCTTTATATAGGAGGGGAAATCCTAAATAAGGTACACTTCTATTTACAGTAAAGAATTTTATTGGTACAACTGTATAACAACCTAGTACAGATTCGTACAAATGTATCTCGAAATTTACGTCATGATCTTTGGGGAGAGTCTCAAACTATTAGTTGTCATTGCCGAGTCAGATTGTTGAAAAGGTTGTCACAAAATGATATGTATTTTTTCATTTATGGACTGATAAGTTGCAATTTGATGGTTTCTATTTTAAGGGATGAATTTGAAAAGGAATATAATTAATTAGGTCGACTATTATTACTAATACTAAACTATAATTGAATTCAAAAAAAGAAGATAAAAGTAAAAAATAAAATAATTTGCTATCAAAATAAATTACATTGTATTCAAAGAACTAAAATATTAATTAAGTTGACTATTATATATTAGTACTAAATTATAATTGATTCAAAAAAAAGGACAAAAGTAAAAAAATAAAGCAATTTGTTATTAAATATAAATTACATTGTACTCAAAGAATAAAAATAGAAAGAAGGGAAAAAGATGAAAAGGAATAGAAAAGGCTGAAGGTGGGATTCGTACTTGCATCACACTTGCAAGGAACGGAACTTAAATGGTCAATGAAACCACTTGTCCAGTTAGTCTATTTGTGTTTAGGGGGTACACTTAAAATATTTAAGGGATCACATATATGTACAGATATATATATATATATATATATATATATACAAGATTTTTGCCAAGGCTAATGGGGTCTCGTGACCCCTCAACCCACAATGTAGGTCCGCCCCTCTGTTCACACTGGATCGTATATATATATTTTGTTAAAAACATGTTGCTTCTTTTTAAAAGACATGCCTTTTGTTGATAATTAAGGCCCTGGTTTTGTACCTATAGGTGAAAGTCCTTTCTATTTTGGGTGAATGACACAGTTATCTACAAAAATAAAATTATTTATCCTTACCTATTCATTTATATTTCTACCCATCAAACTAATTATATTTCTTACCCGTAGTAATTTTTGTGGAAAATTTTCTCTTTTTTCTCCAATTCTTTTTTATTTCTATGCTTCTTTTCTTTTTTCCTTTTTTCTCTTTTATTCATTTAGTTTTGCCCAAATTGTATTATTGTTATTTCTACAATAACTTATTTCACACTCAAATTTGACTCCTTTGTTTTTTTTTCTTTTTATTTGTTTTCTTTATTTCTTGTTCCTTTTCTAATTCTGCGTGATCGCCATGCAAACCTTGATCTCCTTCCCTACAAATATCAGTATACACTCTACCATTAGCAGCAACACAACCAGTTATGGAGCAAGAAAACATAATCTACGGCCACCAAATCTCCATATATACTAGTTAGAATAGAAATGATAATAAAATATTAGAAAATGCAATAAAATATAAGTAGCAAAAAAGACTTCTAGTACCATATGATAACAATATAGTATACATGTATACCAACAGAGTATATGATTGCTCTAGAATATTGCTACAACTATTTGCGGCTATACTACTGTACCAAAACATTAAAGGATGCAATATAAGTATGAGAAAATTATATGCTCGCATTGCAAGCTAAATATTCGCAAAGCAACTTGCTCATTCTGTATACTAACAAGGTATATAGTTGTATGGGGTCGTTCCAATAATTGCCTATAACTATAAAAACTACTACATAATATACATAATATATGTCCATCGACACAAAAGAATTCCAGCACTACGAATCATGTTCATATAAATAATTTTAGAATAGAATTCACTTAAAATGCAGCTAAAACAACCAAAAGAAAATGTTTAAACTACCATATGATACCAATATGGCATATAACTATATCAACATGGTATACAATTTTACTGGTTAATTCTCGACAACTATATGATTATACTTCCATTACATAATGCACATGCATAAAGAGAAAAAAAAAAAAAAAAAATAGGGTACCACATATTAATATAATAAAGTATTTTAAGATATTGTACTATATTACTCTTATCAAAAAAAAAAATAGTGTACCAATAAATGCACTTAATACAACCAAAAAATGATTCAACTAGCATATGATACCAATATAGTATATAGGTATACAAATAAGGTATATAGTTGTACGGAGTCATTCTAACAACTGCATATAAATATAAAAACTATTACATAATACACAAAATATGTGTCTATAGGTGCAAGAAAATCCAACACATCAAAATATGATCATATAAATCATTTTAGAATAGAACTCACTTAAAAAATGCAGCTAAAACAATCAAAAAATATTTCAACTACCATATGATACTAATATGACTTATAATTATACCAATAGGGTATGCAATTCTACTAATTAATTTCAGGCAACTATATATGACTATACTACTATCACATAATACACATGCATAAAGAGAAAAATAAAAAAAGAGTGTACCACATGTTGATATAATAATGTATTTCAAGATATTGTACTATAATACTATTATATAAAACAAACGCATAAAGAAAAAATCAAAATGATTACATAATACACATGCATAAAGGAAATTAAAAAAATTCAAGATACTTTACTATTCTACTATTACTAAAAGAATCAAATAGAGTACCAATTAAATGTAGCTAATTCAACCAAAAAATATTCTAACTAACATCAGTATATTATATAACTATACCAACAGAGTATACAATTGTACACAAAGAGTTTAATTTTTTTTTAAAATTTAATTATTAAACTGAAATAATATCAGTTATCAATAAAAATTTCAAAAAATTCTTAAAGAACCTAATTGTAAGAGTATACCGTTACATTATATAGTATACTATAATAGTATATCATTAGAATGAACTGTATACCAAAATGGTATATAGTATATCATTTTTATACAATACAAATTCTTCTTCGCCAGTTCAACGCAATAAATTATACACTATTGGATTAACCAAAATGGTATAATATGTTATTTTGGTATACAGAGGATTGGTTCATTCCTTCAGAAAAAATAGTAATATATTATTATAGTTAATTATATACTATTGAATTAATTATTGTATACCAATACAGTATACAATATACAATATACCATTTTGGTATACAATACAAATATGTCTTCTTTGCTAAATCAACTCAATTTTAAACCAAAATTTAAAATCTATTCTAAAATCTCCACAAAATTGACTCAGAATATAGCCACATCCTCCAATTAACATTTCGAACATACCCGGTCAGAATCAGATTAAAATAACCATAAACTCAACAAACTCAATTTATGAGTTTCAAGCTTCAAGGTCCTCCAATGGCATATTACTGTTTGTCACAATTAAATCTTCAAAAATCATCATTAACACCACAATTTACACATCATAAAATAATACCCACTAAATTCCAACAATAAACACTTCAAAACCCACATGAAAATTCATATGTGAAATTTTAAACTTATGCACATGTTAGTTTGAAATTTTGTCATAATTGAATTATGTGGTCAGCTAATCCAAATACTAAATAAATTAGTAGCTAATTCAATACTGAATTTAAAACTGAAACCGAAAGAAAGAGGGAGAGAAATAAAGAAAAGTTTAGCTATTTCCAGAACAACAATCTTGCAAACAAATTAGAATTTAAAGAAAGTTACTTTATTTTTGGTTGATTAACCAAAGAATAACTAGGAAAGTTTGTTAGTTTGACTTTAGGAGTCTCTTGTGACCGAAGGACTAGAATTATGGTGGACGACCGGGTAATAAGTTTGAGTGAGGTGGGCATGTTTTGTAATTATTCTAAAAATGGGTAAAGAATGGAAATAAATTTAGGTTTCATGAGCATTTAGCGTAGATTGCTCTTTTATTTTTGGGGTAAGTTAACAGATAGTCATTCCCAGGAATGCTATTTAGGGATTAATTAATATTTATTTCATCTTAAACTTTTAAACTAAAAATCATAACTTCAGAATAACATATGTCATTTTTGTCCTGAAAATTTAAACTGAAAATTGAAATTGAAGATGTACCGACTAATTCCTAAATAACTGTCCTTTTGAGTGAGTGACTACCTGGTGTCATTTCTTACACTATTTTCTTTTCATGTGATCGGGGATTTTGGTTTTGGGTCTCTCTTCATCTTCTTATTGATTGTTCCAAAAAAAAAACAAAAAAATCAGATGCAAAAAGGGACACCTTTATCAGTGAATTAGGCGGAAAGGAGACTTAATTTGCAAAGCTCTTATTTGATCTACTAGTGTTGTTATCCTCCAACAAATAGCTGCTTTCTCTTCTAATGTCCCTGGACCAACAAAGATCCAGCAAAGAGGCAAAAAAAAAAAAGGAGTGAAAATGGCAAAAAATTTGCAATTTTGGCACCTTATTACAAAAAAAGGCCAAAATTATCCCTAAGTACGCGAAATTCAGGGCATTTGCCTTACTATATAACTCTGGTCTAGTAGTGTTGCCCCTCCCGTTAACAGAAAGGGCCAAAAATGCCTTTAATTTTGACGAAAACTAACCGAGAATAATTAAATAACTAATCTCCCTAATTATGTTATTTGTTTAACAGAAGAAGGCAAATATAGATCTCCTCGTAAACTTTAAGGGCATTTCAGTTCACTGCTAATATGCAACTTATAGTATGCAACATTGTTTACCCTTAAAATCGGATAACAATTAAACTTATAAGTGGTTTCAACACATGATTTCACCTAGTACTAATTGATAAATGCGATGATTAATGATATAAATTAACAGTAAAATAAAGCAAACCAGTATTGAAATGCGATTCGGCCCTCGAGCTAGATCCCCCTCGAACCGGCTGAGAATTAAGTAATATAAACTGAAATTAAGAACAAGAGAGTTTAAGAGAGAAAAAAGTACTATATTGCTTTGATATGCGAATGTTGGATGAGTACAAATGACTAGAACTCCTCTTTATATAGTAGAGAAATTTCACTTATTGTACAATTCTAATTACAGAAGGAAATCCCATGATTAGCTAAATACCGTTCTTGATTTAATCCGTTCCGAGATTTTCGCCACGATCCTCGACCGGTCACAGATATCTCGGCTTTCCATTATTATGCTATCTTCAGTCTTGCTCGATGTCTATCCTGTTTGGTTTCGATCATCACCGGTCTCGATCTCGGTTGGTACTTCGAACCCCGAGCTCGATGCCTATGTCTCGATCTGATATAATACGAGGCTGATCCTCGGTCCACCATCCTGGTCTCGATTAATCAACAAAATTAGGTGAGCCCGATTTTAATCGTATACAGTTAGTTCCCTCATTTTTTGGAGTGCAATGACAAGAAACGAATTGAGTCTTCGATCTTTACTCGATTTGTCATGACATCATCGCCATGATGTAAGCGACATAGGTGACCGAAACGTCCCGCCGGTACAGTTCCCCAGGTTTTTAATATGTGTCACTAGACGGTCGGCCACCAGTTGCTTTGGATCGTCGCCGTGAAACCCATAAATAGGCCTCTTTTCTATTCTTTCAAACTTTACTTTCAATCTCTTCTACTCTAATCTTCAAAGCTCTCTGCATCCTTCAAGTTTTTCATCTGCAAATCTTCAAGTTCCATTGTTAATCCCTTCTCAAAACACCAAATATTATCATCTCCATTCTCCTCTACTCTCAAAATCTAATGGCGAAAACATCAAAGACTGTGCCACAAAAAGAAACCGTTTCATCATCTCGGACGACCGACGAGAAAACACCGATGGAACCACGCCCCGATAAGTGTGTTACCGGGGGTACATCATCAGTTCTGATTTTAAGATCGAGAAAACCTCGCCGGTCCCTGGCCGATACGAGCCTATATCGAGATACATATGCTCGATATCTGAGAAATTCCTCAAGCAAGTGAAGAAAGACTGTAACTCGGAGGGCAAGGAAGTGGTGATACCGGCCTCCGAAGAGGACATTACTACCCATGTGAAAGGATTTTTGAGTGTTTACACTTGCCCTTTCACACTGGGTCCCCTCGATCCAGTTATTGTGGACTTCAGCCGAAAATACAAAGTAACCCTAGGACAAATCCACCCCTCCTTTTGGAGGATTGTAATACTGCACCGATTCTTCGTGAGAAAAATCGACGGCCTCCATTTCACCCTCGATCCCTTATAAGGTTGTATATCCCCCGACTCTACCGAGGTGGGGTAATAAAGCTTCATCGTCGGGCTACTAAGGCACTTATTTCGAGCCTAGATGAGGACATATATCGAGGTTGGATGGGTCGGTTCATCCGAGTGAAAACCTCGGACCTAATTCCGGCTGAGAGCATGCCGTTTCCCGAGAAGTGGAATATGAAACATAAGTACGATACCATTATTAGCTTATGTTTGTCATTTTTGCTTCTTCGCTTTTTCTTATCGACATTTATTTTTGGTATAGTTGCTGCTTGGATGCCAGGTGCGGTCCCTCACCTTGAGAGCTGGGTCAGGAGCCCGGCCTCGACCTCGACCTCTACGTATGCTGAGCGCGCATGGCGCGATCTGTCAAAGGGCCGGTGGGAGGCCAAAAACCATGGTAAGTCTCGTTCTCATACTTAATGATCTACTAAAATGCCTCTCCGAGCTTACTCGGTTTCCTTTTTTTGCAAGTCTTGGTAAAGATTCAACCATGAGGCCCCCGTCCGGCGATGAAGAAACTTCACTCCCGACGCTGAAGCCGATAAAGGAGAAAAAGAGGAAAAGGACCTCGACCTCCGAGGATCCAGAGCCTAAGAAGAGAGTGGCTCGTAAGCTAAACATCATTCCTCTATCTGTGAAGTCAATCCAAATCCTAAGAGAGGAAGAAGAAAAAGAGGATGATTCCAATTTGGTGGCTCGAGTACGAGATAAAACCGAGGGTCAAAAGGCCACCAGATCGGTTCAAGCTAGAGATATTCCTCCTCGAAAAGTCGGGGTCCAAGAGAGGGATTCGGTGGGAGTCCCTGAGATAACTGGAGCCTCACCTCGGGGTGAGAATGCAGAGGGAACGACTGCAGAGTCTGGCCTCGAGGCTCCACGAAGTGAAGAGAACGCCCTGAGAGACCCACTTGGGGCAATAGAAATTGGAGACCCCCCGTAGCTTTCTTCATTTTCCGAGAAAATGATTCGGGAGGCTCGGGCCATGAAAACTCCTTATGTAGAAGGAGACCACGGAGGGGAGGATCCCTTCCGTGGTTATTTCGCTTGGGTCGAGGATGCCGCTGGCCTGAGTAACTTGGAGATACTGAGGAAGGATTGAGGCGGAACTTCCTCGAGTTTCAAACTGACCAGTCAGTTTCCGGCCCCTAGCATCAGCCCCGGTTTAAAACGAACAATCGTCATCTCGATCCCGGAGGTCGCACGAGTTTTTGCCTCCCCCTTTGGTGTGGCTAGCTATCTTCGGGGTCTGGTCACGGAGGAAGACCAAGATCTGATGGAAGAAGTGGGAGCACATGTCTTTTCAATGTGGCACAACAACCCTTGAATAGAGTAAGCCTTAACTCCCTTTGCCGATACCAGTTTCCATATTTGTGTTTTTTTTCTCTTCTTGCCTAATTCTTTTTCTTTTATTTGTGTAGGCTTCGGTGATTCATCACGAAGCTTTCTCTAGGTCTCGAGGAGAACTGAGCCGATACAAGGCCGAGATTCAAGGGCTCACTGAGTAGAAAAACGCCCTCAAGCTTCTTAGTGAGAAAAAAGAAGAAGAAATCAAGGGCCTTCGAGCTGAGTTTGTGGATCAGGAAGAACAAAGCGACCTGACCGAGAAGATAATAAGAATATTAGAAGTTTATGGCATCGGTTCTGTGAGCATGTGATTTTTCACCTACCAAAGGCCCCTCCAAAAATTCGATAAATAAATTAATTTCATAGATTTTGTTGATTTTCAGTGATTAATTGTGAAAGATTTATATTTTTTGGCATATACATAATTCATATTTTTAAATTTGTTCAAAATTGCATCACTATTATCAAAGAATNAATTAATTAGGAATATAAAATTGGTCATTTTTTTTTCGTGATTAATCTGTAAATAGATGAAAAGTAGGTCTAAATTAGTTACTATATTTTTTGGACTAAATTAGATTATAACTTAATTAGATTAATTAATTTAATTAGTTAAAGAAGTCAAAAATCGGACCTGGGCCAAGAAATACCCAGGCCCAATTCCCATATACTCAAACCACCCAGCCCAATAAATCCCTCAACTCGACCTTTACCACTTAGTCCAAACGACATCGTTTAATAGGTGTCAATCTCAGCCGTTGATCTTTCCAGATCCAACGGCTGAGAACTACCCAATCCCTAAACTATATATATGTCCAAACCACACCCCACCCCCTCATTTCACCTAAGCCTCACACCCCCCCTGTTCGTCTCTCTCTCATCTCTCTAAACCTAAACCCTAGCCGCCCCAAAACCCCACCGCCGTCTGGCCACCGAACCTCCACCAATCGACCCCAACTTTTCACCAGATAACCCTCATCCTTCCCTCAACCCCGTCCCGTTGTTATTTCCCTCGAAAATTCACCCATTCTCCATTGATTTCGGATCTAGGAACCCAGAAACCCTAGTTCCCCCTGTCGGCCAATTCGAAGATTCTTAATGGCTCTAACCTACACGGATCGATAGCTCTCAATGAGAGCTATTGATTTCTGTGGGTTTGAGTCATTTTTCAAACCCTACGGAGTCCGGCCAAGGTCCAGCGACCCCCAAGTTTTCGGCCAAAGATTTTTAGAAAAAGAAATGGGTATTTCCTTTTTTATTTTTTAGGGTTTTACTGTGAAAGAAATTATGAATAATTAATAGGTTCAATTACTGTTTCCATTGAATAGACTTCATTAGATAACTTAAGATTCTTATTGATGTATCAATGCGTATCTGTTTCCTATCATTAATTCATGTTTTATCAATCGACCTTGTGTATTGTTAGTACACACATGAATGCTTAGGTTAATTGAACCCTGTTTGGATATTGGAATGATATAGTTCAGGTTTTGATGATTC
>ML328799.1:8930-44235 GCA_005239505.1 Nicotiana paniculata
AAAAAATTGCACTTATAAATTGCAAGTGCAACATGTATTTTAAATTTCAAAAATCATTTCTACGTTACAACTTACAAGTTACAAATTAAAAGGTTTACATTTGACAAGTAGTAAATTCAAAGGTTTTGCATTGCGCTTGTAAGTTCTTCATAATCAATATGAACTGATTCTGATTGTCCTTCTTCTGGAGTGTTAAATTCAGATGGGTGACCATGTGTTAATATATCTCCATGTTCCTCGTCTTCAGGGCTATCAACATCTTCACGTCCTTGATTTCTTCGTTCCGATCTAATCCAATATCTGAAACATACTAAAACTTCCAAAGCATTGTTTACCAATGAGTGACGGGTGTCTCCTAGTTGTTCTCTTGCTTGACTAAATGCACTCTCTTATGCAACAGTTGAAATTGGCACATTCAGCATGTCCAGAGCCATAGCGGAAAGAACAGGAAATTGCTTTTCATTCTCACGCCGCCATCCCAACGCTGAAAATTCCTTTGTGCAAATATCCTTTTGCTTCTGCAAGTAGAATTGAAGTTCATCAATGTTCCTGCTACTGGTTTGAGTTGTAGAAAATATAGAAAAAATATTAAAACTATCAACTATTTCATCATCATACAAAGTGGTAGAACTTGAAGAAGTGGTACACTGCATAGTGGGATTAACATTGGCTACATTATGAGCAACATCATCAACTATACTTGCATAATATGTATATAATTTTTGTAAATTATCATTTAGATTGTTCATACAAGTAAAAATATCTGGGGTTTCAGTTGATCCAATCTCCATGTAAGTATATAAAGCATTGATTAATTGGTGACAATCATTCATCTTAATAGAAGGATTTAAAATAGCTTCAATTAAGTAAATCTGAGGAATTGGAAAGAATTTTTTTTAGAATTTGTCTTGCATTCTTCAATAACAGCCGTATATTTTTCTTTCTTCTTAAATTCAAAGAGTAGAAAAGCAATTTCAGTTATATGTACTAAAATCATTGTAACATTAGGGTAGTATGCTCCAGAAAAATCAACAGTAGCTATATAAAATTTATGTAAAAATTGAACAACATCATTAATGACCTCCCAAGTAGCAGGTATTAACATGCGGTTTCTATCAGTACAATGCGCATTAGCGACTTCAGTTATTGAAAATCTATATTTGTAGCAACATTTTAAAAATATGTAAGTATAATTCCACCTAGTAACAATTTCGTCTGGCATGAATCTTGGTTTAAGGTTATACTCGGTACACTTATTCTTAAATTCTCTAATTCTAGATTGTCTGTTATTTCCTTGAATAACACCAGTTGCTCTTCTAACATAAATAATCTCAGTTGAAAATAAATCAAGGCCACTTTTAACAATTAAATTATAAATATGGCATGCACACCTAACATGAAAAAATTCTTCAAGTGGTGGATGCAAATGCATTTTTAATAATGAAATTGCGGCAATATTGTTAGAAGCATTATTAAAAGACACACACAATACTTTTCTGTTAAGATTATAAAATTCAACAACTTCGCAAATAGTGCTACTTATAAACACAGCAGTATGACTCTGATCTTCATCATATTTAAAAGCATAATACGTTTTTGCATACAAAATAAATCATCTATCCAATGACATGTAATTGTCAAATAATCATTTCCATTAACAGCATGGCCAATATCAGAAGTTAGAGAAACTCTACAAGGAAGGTGTTCAAACAAATAACGTATGTATGTTTGATATTGACCATGCAATCTAAAAATATCAGCTCTACAAGTACTTCTAGGGATACCTTTAAATAAAGGATTATAAATCCTTTGAATATACATAATAAGATATGATGAAGAAGCAAAAGAAAAAGGTAGACAACCCAAAGCAATCATTTTTTCTAACTCCTCGCGATCCTTCATTTTATCATATTTTATAAATCCTAGAGTAGTAGGGTTAAGAGTTGTTTGATTTCCATCACCATCAGAGCCCCATTCTATGGGATGATCAACTCTCATATGTCTACTAAGAGTCCCAGTCCCCCCTAAATTTCCTCCGGTCAGATTTTTAAAATCAAGTTTACAAAGTTTGCATCTAACTCTGTCAGTACCTTCAATTATCTCAAAAAAAAATTTCAAACCTTACTTCTTTTTCTACGACTAGTAGTCAGAGCCACAGGTGGTCTACTACTGGTACCACGACCACCACCCCTTGTAGCAACTCCAACACTATTAGGTGTAACTGGTATCTCATCTTCCATTTCTAATTCAATCTTCTATTCCAAAATCTTCTTGTAATTGTTCATAATATATATTATCAATAGGCGATGTTTCGAAAATATGTGTAAATGCGGTATTACTATTACTACAAGTACCAGATGATGAAGAACTACCTCTTTTTTTATTACCCCTACTAGAAAATTTTCTACACGCTCTTTTAGCAGCATTAACATATTGTAAAATTTTAAGTATAAGCAAAAATTAAATATGCAAATAAAATAGTAAAAAAGAGAAAGAGTTGGAGGGAGTGCACCGAATTCGGCAATAAATTGAGCACTTGATGATTATGNAAAAAGGGGCTATTATGCAAAGGTGACCGTTGGACAACAGATCCCTGCAAAGGTGACCGTTGCCCCTATTTTAAGTGGGCCCCACACGTATAAAAAATTAAAAAAAAAATTATAGCTGTTGTATCGGGCCGGTCTGGGCCGGTTAACCCAGTAAAGTGTATTGTTCACTTTGATCCGGTTTGACCGGTAAAAAAAAAAATAAACGGACCAACCTCCTCTACCCCTCCTACCAAGCCCCGCCCGGTCCGGTTCCGGGTCAACCTGGCCCGTTAGACACCTCTAGTTTCACACCCTTCAGAATTTTCTAAATCACATCATTAGACATGTAATTTGTTATAACTGAAGTTTTAAAATTTATAGATCTTTTGCATTTATACCCGGTTTTGGGTCACAATTGAATCTATACCCACTTTATAAAATAATTTACAAGCCTACCCACTTTACGATCAATTTCAGACTTACCGGGTTTGAAGTTAAAAAAGTTAGTCTGAAGTGAAAAAATTACACTTCAGATGCACTTAAGGCCAAATAGGTCTGAAGTGCAACCAATGATTTCATGCACTTAAGGCCAATAAGTTTGAAGTGAAAAATTGCATTTCTTACGCACTTAAGGCCAAAAGGTCTTAAGTACCACAAACATTTTCCTACACTTAAGGCCAATAAGTCTGAAGTGAAAAATTGCACTTCAGATGCACTTAAGGCCAAATAGGTCTGAAGTGCAACGAATGATTTCATGCACTTAAGGTCAATAAGTCTGAAGTGAAAATTTTCACTTCAGATGCACTTAAGGCCAAAAGGTCTGAAGTGCAACAAATGTTTTCCTACACTTAAGGCCAATAAGTTTGAAGTGAAAAATTGCACTTCAGATGCATTTAAGGACAAATAAGTCTAAAGTGCAATAAGTTAAAAATGTGGGGGTTTGCGGCGGGGTGGGGGTAGAGGTTAGGGTGGGTGNGATAAAAAAAAAATTTGAGGGGGTTATCGGGGAGGGGGGCTGGGAGGGTATGGTGGGTGGGTGGTGCAGAAAAATAAAAAAATAGAGAATTGCAAATACAAAAAAAAGTAAAAAAAATTTTTTAAGGGGGTTTGGGAGGTGGGGTGTAGGTGGGGGGAGAGGAGTAGGGTAGGTGGTGCAGAAAAATAAAAAAATTGAAAATTAAAAATACAAAAAAAAAAAAAGTTAAGGGGATTATCACGGGGGGTTAGGGGTGGGGTGGTGGATAGGTGGTGCAGAAAAACAAAAAACAAAAATTGAAAATAATACAAAAAAAAAAGAGTAAAATTGGGGCAACTAAATAAATTTTTAGATAAGTTGGGTTGAGATCCTTTGTTTTGGGTGAATTTCATGAGTTGTATTTGGGTTGCTTAATGGGTCAGAATGGACTATAAAAGATAATGGATTAACTTGGGCTCAACCCAAATAGACTCATGAGCTAAAATGTTTGTAGTCCAACCCATTAATCTCTGGGCAGGTTGGATGAGTTTTGCCTCAAATTGTCACCCCTAAACATAACCTCCAAATATCATAAAAAAGAAACATTAATCTTCAATTTGTCAAAACAACAATAAATCTAATTAACCCATTTTGTAATTAAGAAAAAGAAAAAGAAAAAACCTTAAGCAATAGTAAAAAATAAAGTGCCACAACAGCTCACCATTACAAAACATTATAAACTACCTTAAAATATGTCACAAACATCATATAAAATCATTGTTAAAAGAAGAAGGAGAAGAAAAAGGCTTGAAATTATTTAAACAGTGAGTACAAATTAAAAAAAATTAATAATAAATACAAGTTAAATGAGAGAAATCAAATAAGATACCCCGTACAATTTTTACATTTTACACTACTATAAGGTCCGATAGGTTTTTTAGTTTACCCAAAAACATTGTTGATTATTTACATAAGATCGGTGGGTCAAAGATATTCTTCTATTCGTATATGTGGATGGCATATATCCCGTTGAGTTTCAATTTAGGGTTGATAAGTGATCAGGCAAAATATTTCTTTTTCATTATTTTGAAACGAAGGATATGCATGAAACCTCGTTTACTATAAGTATATATAAAGAAACCTCGTTTATTAGAAGTATATATAAAGATTCATATGATAGATCCAAAAGATTACTTTATTTGACGGGTTCCTGGGAACCCAATAACTTTTGCATAGACCATGTGTTTATACTAAGAAATTCACTAAATATTTGTAAATATTTAACTGTGAACTCAGATATTATTGCATATTAATTTGAAATTATGGTAGGAACCCATAAGCCTCAAATCTTAGATCTGCCTCTGCCTAGAAGTGTTATTTGAACTTCATAAACCAAATTCCTCCCATTTCATAAAGCTTTTTGCCAATCAAAAAGAGATAGAGTATATATTTTATGTAGTAATTCGTTAGATTATCGATTTTAATAATCCATAATTGGATTTGCTGAAGTTTGACCAAGTAATAAAACTATCGTTTTATTTGACAAGGATCCCAAGCTTATTCTTGTTATTAATTCAGATTTTATCAATCTTAAGAAGGCATAAAAGTTGCGTTTGAGTTACGCTTAAGTTTTACGGCTCGGTGCAAAGTAGGGTTGGTATTTAATTTCTTTGGTTGAAAAAAAACCATAATTTTCAAATTACTATACTAGTTTTATGTTACGTGCGTTGCGCATGTATATCAATGAGTATATTTTTAAAAGAAAATTACACAAATATTACTTTATTAAATAATGTATGGGAGACGTAAAATAAAGATTAAAAAAATTAAATCATCGAATATGAAAAAGGTTAATGATATTTAACTAACTAAACAAAGGACTGTAACTTCTTATAAATTCTATGTTTAGTCAATGGTTTTCGATAAAGTGTACCTTTGATGACATGAAATTAGAGGAATGTATTTCAGTTTACTTTTTATTCTATGTTTAATCTATTGTTCTCTAAATAAAATTATACCTCCTTACAAAATGTATTTTTAAAATTCCTTATAAAATAAGAAAAGGTAAAAAAAGAAAACATTCCTAGAGTTCTTAACATAAATAAAAAAAGAATACACATCTATAAGGAATTATCAATTTTCTCCAATATAAAATAAAAATAAGAAAAGGTAAGAAAGAAAACATTCCTAGAGTTCTTAACATAAATAAAAAAAGAATACACATCTATAAGGAATTATCAATTTTCTCCAATATAAAATAAAAATAAGAAAAGGTAAGAAAGAAAACATTCCTAGAGTTCTTAACATAAATAAAAAAAGAATACACATCTATAAGGAATTATCAATTTTCTCCAATATAAAATAAAAATAAGAAAAGGTAAGAAAGAAAACATTCCTAGAGTTCTTAACATAAATAAAAAAAGAATACACATCTATAAGGAATTATAAATTTTGACCAATATAAATTATATTTTTAAAAGGTAAAAAGAGCGAACTCTATTTCATTAAGAACTTTCATACTTTTCATATAGTATATATAGTATAGCTATAGATATAGATATAGATATAGATATAAATTAATTGATAAGACAATGTTATATATTAGAAGTATTTTAGTTCTTATGGACGGGAATAAAGGCCAAGAAGTTGATCTTGTTTAGTCACCAAATCATACTTAGAAACTTAAAAAATGATCTTTGCATCTAAATTAGAAATATAAATGGAATTTAAATCTGATTGATATTGTTATTTTAATTCATGCATTTCACTAAATTGCATTTTTTAATGTACTAGTTTTAGTGTACGTGCATTGCACGTATTTTATGCGTCTATTAATAAAAATGCAAAAAATTGAGAATAAGAATAAATTATGTGCAATAAAAATTGACATCGAGATAAATATAATATTTATTTAAATTGCAATAAATGTTACATTGGCGAAACATTTGAATGCAGAGTTATTGGATATCTTCTTAACTTGTAACGATTAAGAATTCATGTAAGTTAATTATATAACTTTTATATTTACTCCTAATACAAATTTAATAATTGTCTCTAAATTTCATAATGAATATATCTTCTCTAATATAAAAGTTGATTTTAAACTATTAAATATTACATAAAATAATATGACAAGTATTATAGTTATGTTACATAACTAAAATAAGAAAATAATTTATATAAGGTCAAATCTTAATGAATTTTAAAGTCCTAGATATTTGAACTTCCTATGTAGTTCAAATAAGTAAATATTGATAATAAAAATTTAGTTGATTTAAAAGTTTTAAATATTAAAAAAATAACTAAATTATAATTTTATCAATATAAAATCTCTACTGCCATTGTCAAATATTCTAGTTATATAAAAATGAAAAAAACTTCATACTTGACGTCATATTCTAATTAATTACAATCTTAAATTGTTATAATATACTCTTACGCATATATAGTTCTTTTTTGGGTAACGTACTTATGGTGTTAACATGTGTTTGCTTTATATCTATTGTGTAATTAAGAATTAATAATCACGTGAAAGCATGCGGCGCCTTTAACGATGAGAGAAGGCGATGCCAAAGAAAATAACTCAAAGGCTAATTTATTTTTAATTTGATACGAAGAAGTATCACAATTGTAATTTGGAACTGAATTGATTTGAGATTTAATTGTATTATTCTTTTTCTAGTTGACGTCAAATAAATCTCTAAATATATTTAATTAATTTTAGTCCTAAATATTACGATTTCCTAGGATGTTCAAATAGGAAAATATTTAATAACCAAAATTTAGTAAATTTTAAGGTCATGTATATTAAGAAGGTAATTAAATAACTATTGCTAAATAGTAGGAAAATAATTAAGCCTATTTCAAATTATTATGAAAATAATTAAATGTCTATTATATATAATGTGACCTCTATTTTTAAAGGACAAACGGGCATATAATATAGATAGATAAATGTTTAGGTAAACATACTCATAAGCTAAATAAAGTTGTAGTATTTTCTAGAACTTTACCTAATACTCATAAATTTGAAGTAAATTAATAATACAACTTATTAAATTTGTAAGTCAATCTAAATTTCTCCATTGAGTATTTGGNTACCCCATCTCAATAAGTATAATTTTTTTAAAGTTGATAATATTATATAAAAATATGTATTTAAGTTGTAAATAAAAGTTTAAAAGAAGTGTGAGTTCCTGAAAATAATTATTTATTAATTTTATTTAATTACTCAATAAAAGAAAAAAAATATCTATAAAATCCTCATTCATCCCAGTCAACTAACAGAAGACCTCCTTATCTTTTCTAATGAGCAAAATGCATATTCGTTTTTTTAATCAATGAAAAATACATAAAAATTGTTTCAAACATATTAGAAATTACTTTGCAAAAGTAGAATTCATTGTTGCATTTTGCATTAATTTATTTTTTTCTTTTGTTTTGAAGTGAGATTTTATATATTCTCTGTCGAAGCACATAACCATACATTCAGATATTGTCACTTTATGGAAGCAAGAGACTAAGATTTTTTAAACAATAAATTTTTTAATTAAAATTTCATGTTGAGTTCGTGCATTTATAATAAACATACAAATTACATTTTGTAACGACCCGATTGATCGTTCTAAGAGTTTTAGCCCTGTTTCCTCTGTTTCAGTTTTATTATATGTGGTTCAGCTCTTTTGTGTTGCGTTGGATTGATTGGTCCGGGTTCAGAGTAGTTGTGGAGAGAGATGAGTCACTTAGCCTCTTAAATTGGTGATTTAGTTTGAAAAGTCAACCGGAAGTTGGCTTATAGGTAAATGGTTTTGGAATGTGGTTTTTGTGGCTCTTGGTACTTAGAAGTGTGTTCGGAATGTCATTCAGAGGTCCGGAGTGGAATTAGGCTTGAATTGGCGAAATTGGATTTTTGGCAATTTCCGATCGGCAGTGAAAAATTAGCTATCAGGGTCGGAATGGAATTCCGAAAGTTGGAACAGATTAACAGCATCATTTGGTATGTGTGTGCAAATTTTTAGGTCATTCGGACGTGGTTTGGGTGGTTTCAGCATCGTTGGCGGATTTCGGAAGTTTAGAAATCTTTAAGCTTGAATTTTGGATTTGATTTGGTGTTTTGATGTTATTTTGTGTGTTTCGAGAGTTCGACTAAGTTGGAATATTGATTTATGACTTGTTGGTACTTTTGGTTGAGACCCCGAGGGGCTCGGTATTTGATTTCGGATGATTTTCGGAAGGTTGGAGTTGGAAAAATGCAGCAAATTGGTTGTTGGTACAGGCCTTCTGGTGTGGCCGCACCTGCGGACGGGGAGCCGCAGGTGTGAAGGCGCAGGTGCGGACTACCTTGCGCAGATGCGGAATTAGGGAGCTTGGCCTAAGAGCGCAGGTGCAGAAGTTGGCTCGCACCTGCGAGCCCGTAGGTGCGTGTAGAAGGCCGCAAATGCGGAATCTGGTTTTAAGTGAAAATCCGCACCAGCGAGGGATTTTCCGCAGGTGCGTATCATGGAGTCGCAGGTGCGAGAGTGCTGGGCAGAACCTTTATAAGGTTGCCTTCGCGAATTTTCACTCATTTCTTCACAATTTTTGACGTATTTTGGAGCTTAGAGCTGGGAGTTCAAAGGGGAATTAAGTGTATTCGGTGAGGTAAGCTACTTGGACCTTGTATCTCGTGTTTATGGAAATTATTACATTCTTTAACTATGTTTTAGTGGGGAAATTTGGGAGATCAGGGCTTGAAATTTGAGAGTATAAATTGGGGATTTGAGGAGAAATTCGGGGTCCGATTTTGATGTACTTGGTATGTATGAACTCGTGAGAGTACAAGGATTCTAGTTTTGTAATTTTTATCGGAATCTGAAATACGGGACCGGGGGTCGGGTTTGGCTAATTTCGGGATTTTTTTTATGTAAATTGGTTATTTTCGAGTGGGATTTGTTCCTTTAGAACATTTTGATGATATGAATCTGTTTTGAATAGATTCGGGATGCGTTAAGGCCGAGTCGAGGGGCAAAGGCATCGCGATGTAGTTTTTCATCCGGTTTGAGGTAAGTGATGATTGTAAATCTGGACCTTATTTCATATTTTTTTGATAAATGAGGTGACACACATTCTAGGTAACGGGTGTGTGGGCTTGCACCGGTAGGGATTGTGACTTGGTTCGTCCCGTAGCGACTATTAAGCCGCGTATTTGACTGAAAATCATATGTTATCCCGTGTTTTTGAGATTATTATTATGTTTTGGGCTGTAAGCCATGTTTGGGGCCTTGTGCCGACCTGTTTGGGCCCTCAGGGGTATTTTTACTATTATTTTCACACTGTTTCGATTTGAAAGCATATCCTCAGTCATGACTTTCCTATTTACTGTTTGATTTAGTTTCACTACTCTATTTTAAACATATGAAAAATTGTTTTGGGTTGAGTCCCCCAATTTTACTGGAACGCCTAAGTGGCTGGTGAGGTTGATGACTGAGTGAGGTCGAGGGCTTGATTGTGAGGATATATGGATCGGGTTGCACGTCGCAGCAATATATATATATACATTATATGGATCGGGTTGCACACCGCAGCAATATGTATATATATATATATATATATANTAAATGGATCAGGCTGCACGTCGCAACGATATATGGATCGGGCTGCACGCCGCAGCGAAATTGTATCGGGCTGCACGCCGCAGCGATATTGGATCGGGCTGCACGCCACAACGATATAGCGCTTGGGATGTAGGAGCGTGAGTGCTGAGTATGAGTGCTGATTATGAGTGCTGATTGATGAGAGTTGAGTCACGAGTGACTGAGAGGCTTGCCCGAGAGGCTTTATTTGTGAGTGATACTGTGCCCGAGGGGCTTATTTGTCATGAAACTACTATTTTCACTCCTCTTTACATTTTTGCCTCTAAACTTTCGGAACGTGGATTCATGACTTGATTTATTGATTTCCATTGATATTCATTATCTGAATTTACATGATTTTAAAAGCTCGTCACTACACTCAAGTCTTTATTTATATTTGTTACTTACTGAGTTGGCGTACTCACGTTACTCCCTGCACCTTGTGTGCAGATTCAGGTGACAGGATCATGTGAGTTTTGATTCATCCTCATTGGAGCATTTACCAGAGACTGTGAGGTAGTTGCACGACGTTCGCAGCCCCACCCTTATCCTTCCTAGTTTTTCGTCATTTACATTTCCTAGACATGTTTTATTAAGGAAATCGTGTCAGATTCTGTGTTCCATTTAGTTGCTCATGACTGTTGACTCTAGGTTTTGGGATATTGCTTAGATGTTTTTCCTTGATTATCCGTATTTGTGAAATATTAAAATTGGAAGTTATATGATAAATCGCGGTATTGAAATAAATGAAGGGTACCTTTTATTATGCACGGTAAATTGGCTTACCTAGTACTACGATAGGCTCCATCACAGCCAATTTAGATTTGGGGTCGTGACAAGTTGGTATCAGAGCCTAGGTTACATAGGACTCACCGGTCATGAGCAGGTTCAATAGAGTCTTGCGGATCGGTACGGAGTCTTGCAGAACCCTTAGGAAAAATATCACATTTTGAATTCTTGTCGTGCGAATCCATTTATTCAGCTAAAAACGTAACTCTTTGCATTTCTTTCATGTATTTGAATGCGCACGTGGGCGCCCGGTATCAGCGGTGCATCGACGGCTTGTGATTTCCATGGATGAGATGTGATTTTTAGCATGTTGATAATGGGCCAGCCTGGAGGACTTGAGGCCGAGTTTTGTCTGTATCTTGAGTGTTGAGATTTCGATTGTGTGAACACGTGCATTTGGGACTTATATGTTTGTTCGTGTCCTTATTGGTGGGATTTTGTGGTTGGATGACTATGTGGTGGGTATGAATAGCGATGGGGAGATGTGTTCAGATTGTTTGATCTTGACGAAAAGAAATGGTCGGAGATGTAGCAAGGACTGTTGAGTGTTTGACTTTTGTCTTGAGTTGGCATATGGCCTCGAGTTGTGAGTGTATTGAAGGACCTCTCATGTAGTTTAGTTGTGGAGGGAAGTGGATCTTCCTATTGTGTTATGAGTATTTGGTGATGTCTTTTGGGTTGACCAATGCCCCAACAACGTTCATGCATTTGATGAACATCGCATTTCAGCCGTATTTGGATCCTTTTGTTATTGTGTTCATTGATGACATCCTGGTGTACTCTCGTAGCCGGGAGGAGCATGCTCAGCATTTGAGGATGATATTATAGAGAATGAGGGAGGAGGAGCTTTATGTGAAGTCATGCAAGTGTAAATTTTGGCTTAGTTCGATAGAGTTCTTGGGGCACGTGGTGTCCAATAAAGGTATCCAGGTGGTCAGATGAGTGTGGGGAGAGCTTCCAAAAACTCAAGATTTCTTTGACAACAGCTCCAGCGTTAGTTCTACCATCAACTTCAGGTTCTTATACTGTGTGTTGTGATGCCTCGAGGGTAGGCGTTGGTTGTGTTTAAATGCAGAAGGATAAAGTGATTGCGTAATAGCTATGATTTTTGGAAGGGTATAGAGAGAGGTCAGTTTGAGGCTGATCAGGCAGGACTAGTTCTTGCGGGGTGTCCTAAGTTAGTGTGATCCTTAGGTGGTTTTGTAGCAAGTCCTCTTTTACCAGTAATTGATATATGTTGCAATTTGCGTTTAGATCGCTTGTGGAAGTTGGCACGTCTATTCCAATGGTGAATGTGAGATTTGCAGATGATTGGAGATATTAGATGGTTTGTGTTATATGAGCTTATGAAGGATTTAGTTGAATCTCACTGTGGTATTGTGGCGGTGATAGTGTATGGGCATTATGAGTTATTGTTGTCTTGATCTATGGCTTTGAGCCAAGTGGGGGAGTCTGCTAATAATAAGTTGGTTGCACGATTATGTGATGTATTGGTTTCTGTTCAAGGTATACTGGTGAATCAGTTATGATCTATAGAGGTGGAGTTTGAGAATGACTCGAGTAATGGGAATTTTTAGGTGCATGTTGTATTATACTTTGTGGGAAAATGGGTTCTATTGAATGATTGAGTTGTATTCGTAAAAGGTGTAGTGTGTGTGGGGTAGGGACTTGCTTGGTTGTTTAGGGGTGTGGTTACCCCCTTGGGTGTTGGTGTATTAATGGGGGCACAGACCGTTCGATCTGTTTGATCAGTTTAATTGAGATTTGCATAGAGTGGATGGCTCTCGAGAACGGTTCTGATGGATTCAAGGTTTATATATATAACAATTGAGAATCTTCAAGATGTGGGCTTGGCTAGAAACTGAGATTTACATTGGAAGGTGTCAATACTTGTGGCATTTCTATATTATTATGGAATCAATATTTTGGTATCATGAAAGGGGAAGAATAGTTTAAATTCATAGAAAGCCTCTTTAGAGTGAGTATTTGAGATGTGGTACATTTGGGGTGCTTAAGAGATATCCAGCGGCTTATGAGCCTTAGGGAGATGTAGTTCTATGCTAGGGTCTCGCGTGGTGATTGCTGGTTGAGGATTTTGGTATTATGGAAAAGAGAAGAATCAATTAGAAGGTAATTCAGAAGGAACTCAGAGAAATAGGGCAGCTTGGTAGTAGATTGGATCGACATGGTAATAAGTAAGATCGGTTCTTTGAGTGCTTATGATGTGGTAAGGTTCTATGTGTGATTCGGGGCAATGCTCTTGGGTTTTGACAGCCTGCGTAGCTTGGTTGAATTAGAAGGATTCAGTCCTGACGGTTTGGTTTTGTGCAAATGGGATTCAGAAACTCCTGGATGGCTTCTACCTCGGTTAGAGATGTATATTTTCTTCTGGTGTGAGAGGCAGGTGATGTATAGTGATTTTACTTCTAGATGGGATCAAATGGAAAGTTCTTAGCTAGTTGAGTACGTAGTTTCTTGTGGCTCGGAAGAGATTAGGAATTTCTCATATTTACCATAGGATGGAATGGTGTGTGCGGTATGTTGTGTAGGGTTGAGATTTGCATGTGTGAGGTCATGACTCAGTTCTGAAAGGAAGGTCATAAATTCTTGGGCAGCATGGACAATTTCAGATGGCTAGGTAAATGATATCACTAATTGGTGCGGCTTGATGAGGGTATACGTTTCAGAAAAGGCAATATGTTTGAGTTAAGGGTACTTCATTAGTATCGCGGTGCTCTATTATTGGATCGACTGCTGATGTTCAATGTTTCTTGGTGGTACATAAGATTTCTAGGGGTATTTCTAGTGGAACGATTGAGTATTAGAAGTGTGTTACATATTCGAGCGGTGGAGTTGGGATCAGATATGGTGATTTGTGCGCTTCATGGACTTCGAGACTGAGATTTCTCATATACAAGTTATTTTGTGGCTGTGGACTGTGAAGATATGAGCAAAGCTAGTCAGATGTTAGTATGTGCCATGATTCAGTCATTGTGAAATTTCTGAGAGTTATCTATCTGTTGCGGGTGTCCAAAGTTGACTTAGGGTTCATTGGTAGGCCAGTATAGGTGTGTATTTTGCACCGGCTCAGAATTGTTATCTCTGAATTTCTATTGTTGAGGGATGTACCATTTGATTGTCATTGAGTTTATTCGTGTTCTGGAGTGATCTATGAGTTACCCTACGGTGTTGCAAGGAGTTGTGATTGTTGGTTATATGCACATATGGTGCGGATCTATTTGGGATTTATAGCGGGATTTGAGGAAGGTAAGTAGTTGGGTATTGCGAGATTGAGACATATTGGTTATGTGCTTTCGGGTTCGTGTGGCATGGTATCGTCCGATTCCCCGTGGTTATTGAAATGCACTTTGATTACTTGATGTTGAATTGTGCATGGTTATTGATTTTGAGCAAGGTGGCTCGAAGTATTTCATGTGGAGCAGTGTGGGGATGGGGTCACTCATTGCAGTGAAGTTTTATGGAGGTATGATCCTTCGAGTTAGATTCGTGTGTTCTAATTCTATGATGTGTGATGGGTTCTCAGCATTGTGTTGTGGTGATACTGGTGTGGAGTCACTTTTTCCATGATTTGAGTACATTTAAGATGTTATATATTTGTGCACGGACTACACGGATTGTGGCTTCCAGCTGTATCTATGTGTCGTGTCACTAGAGTGGTTGCGGTAGATGAGAAGAGGTCGTCGGACCTGGAATGGGTACTACCGGTTCTGGTCGTGGTATATTTGGGAGGATATTGATGTTGATCGACTTAGAAATTTTGCTATATTTCCTATCGAAGAAAAGGAGTTCCATCACTTGTTGATCCGACGAATGATTGCTAGTTTCTATTGTTTCTTTTATCATTGCCTATATATGAAAGTGTTAGAATGAGGCTTTGCTTGATAAGATGTTATTTACCTGCATTGAGTCATTTTGAGCAGCTATTGTGATTAGGAGTTATCTCTATGAGTGTTTGAGACTTGTGGTATTCCATGTGATTACATCTTGGGTTACGGATATGTCTTGATACAGCGTGTTCAGACTTATTCATTTTATAGATGTGGGACTTTGATCTTATAAGTTATTTCATAAGTGGAAATTTGGTTCTAAGGTTTATGGGTTAGGTTGGATTACGAAATTTCAGCTATGTTGTGCTATTGGACCTATGTGGGATAGGGTGACGCGAGATCACCCCGATATATGTGTGTTCAGGATATTCGGCGATTCTGATGGCTTTGGAACAACTCTGGGCATGTTCGAGGACGAACGTATGTTTAAGTGGGGCAGAATGTAACGACCCGACCGGTTGTTCCAAGAGTTTTAGCCCTGTTTACCCTGTTTCTGTTTCATTATATGTGGTTCAGCTCTTTTGTGTTGGGTTGGGTTGATTGGTCCGGGTTCGGAGTGGTTGTGGGGAGAGATGAGTCACTTAGCCTCTTAAATTAGTGATTTAGTTGGAAAAGTCGACTAGAAGTTGACTTATAGGAAAATGGTCTCGGAATGTGGTTTTTGTGGCTCGGATGGCTTCATTAGGTGATTTGGGACTTAGGAGTGTGTTCGGAATGTCATTCAGAGGTCCGGAGTGGAATTAGGCTTGAATTGACGAAATTGGATTTTTGGCAATTTTCGGTCGGCAATGGAAAATTAGCTATCGAGTTCAGAATGGAATTCCGAAAGTTAGAACAGGTTTATAGCATCATTTGGGATGTGTGTGCAAATTTTCAGGTCATTCGGACGTGGTTTGGGTGGTTTTGACATCGTTGGCGGATTAAAAGTTTAGAAATCCTTAGGCTTGAAATTGGATTTGATTTGGTGTTTTGATGTTATTTTGAGTGTTCCGAGGGTTGGACTAAGTTGGAATATTGATTTATGACTTGTTGGTACTTTTGGTTGAGGCTCCGAGGGGCTCGGGATTTGATTTCGGATGATTTTCGAAAGGTTGGGAGTTGGAAAAATGCAGCAAATTGGCTGCTTGTACAGGCCTTCTGGTGTGGCCGCACCTACGGACGGAGAGCTGCAGATGCGAAGGCGCAAGTGCGGACTACCTTGCGCAGATACGGAATTAGGGAGCCTGGCCTGGGAGCGCAAGTGCGGAGGTTGGCTCACACCTGCGGGCCCACAGGTGCGTGTAGAAGGCCGTAGATGCGGAATCTGGTTTTAAGTGAAAATCCGCATCTGCGAGGGATTTTTCGCATGTGCGTATCATGGATTCGCAGGTGCGAGAGTGCTGGGCAGAACCTTTATAAGGTTGCCTTCATGAATTTTCACACATTTCTTCACCATTTTTGATAGGTTTTGGAGCTTAGAGTTGGGATTTCAAGGGGAATTAAGTGTATTCAGTGAGGTAATCTACTTGGACTTTGTATCTCGTGTTTATGGAAATTATTCCATTGTTTAATAATATTTTAGTGGGGATGGATTCATTAGATTATTTGAGACTTAGGAGTGTGTTCGGAATGTCATTCAGAGGTCCGGAGTGGAATTAGGCTTGAATTGACGAAATTGGATTTTTGGCAATTTCCGGTCGACAATGGAAAATTAGCTATCGGGGTCGGAATGGAATTCCGAAAGTTGGAACAGGTTTGTAGCATCATTTAGGATGTGTGTGCAAATTTTCAGGTCATTCGGACGTGGTTTGGGTGGTTTTGACATCGTTGACGGATTTCAGAAGTTTAGAAATCCTTAGGCTTGAATTTGGATTTGATTTGGTGTTTTGATGTTATTTTGAGTGTTCCGAGGGTTGGACTAAGTTGGAATATTGATTTATGACTTGTTGGTACTTTTGGTTGAGGCTTTGAGGGGCTCGGGATTTGATTTCGGATGATTTTCGGAAGGTTGGCAGTTGAAAAAATGCAGCAAATTGGCTGCTTGTACAGGCCTTCTGGTGTGGCCGCACCTACAGACGGAGAGCCGCAGGTGCGAAGGCGCAGGTACGGACTACCTTGCGCAGATACGGAATTAGGGAGCCTGGCCTGGGAGCGCAGGTGCGGAGGTTGGCTCACACCTGCGGGCCCGCAGGTGCGTGTAGAAGGCCGTAGATGCGGACTCTGGTTTTAAGTGAAAATCCGCACCTGCGAGCGATTTTTCGCAGGTGCGGAGTCGGAGGTGCGCATCATGGATTCGCAGGTGCAAGAGTGCTGGGCAGAACCTATATAAGGTTGTCTTCACGAATTTTCACTCATTTCTTCACCATTTTTGATGGATTTTGGAGCTTATAGTTGGGATTTCAATGGGGAATTAAGTGTATTCAGTGAGGTAAGCTACTTGGACTTTGTATCTCGTGTTTATGGAAATTATTCCATTGTTTAATCATGTTTTAGTGGGGATGGCTTCATTAGGTCATTTGGAACTTAGGAGTGTGTTCGGAATGTCATTCAGAGGTTCGGAGTGGAATTAGGCTTGAATTGACGAAATTGGATTTTTGGCAATTTTCGGTCGGCAATGGAAAATTAGCTATCAGGGTCGGAATGGAATTCCGAAAATTGGAACAAGTTTGTAGCATCATTTGGGATGTGTGTGCAAATTTTCAGGTCATTCGGACGTGATTTGGGTGGTTTTGACATCGTTGGCGGATTTCAGAAGTTTAGAAATCCTTAGGCTTGAATTTGGATTTGATTTGGTGTTTTGATGTTATTTTGAGTGTTCCGAGGGTTGGACCAGTTGGAATATTGATTTATGACTTGTTGGTACTTTTGGTTGAGGCTCCGAGGGGCTCGGGATTTGATTTCGGATGATTTTCGGAAGGTTGGGAGTTGGAAAAATGCAGCAAATTGGCTGCTTGTACAGGCCTTCTGGTGTGGCCGCACCTACGGACGGAGAGCCGCAGGTGCGAAGGCTCAGGTGCGGACTACCTTGTGCAGATACGGAATTAGGGAGCCTGGCCTGGGAGCGCAGGTGCGGAGGTTGGCTCACACCTGCAGGCCCGCAGGTGCGTGTAGAAGGCCGTAGATGCGGACTCTGGTTTTAAGTGAAAATCCGCACCTGCGAGGGAATTTTCGCAAGTGTGGAGTCGTAGGTGCGTATCATGGATTCGCAGGTGCGAGAGTGCTGGGCAGAACCTTTATAAGGTTGTCTTCACGAATTTTCACTCATTTCTTCACCATTTTTGACGGATTTTGGAGCTTAGAGTTGGGATTTCAAGGGGGAATTAAGTGTATTCAGTGAGGTAAGCTAGTTGGACTTCGTATCTCGTGTTTATGGCAATTATTCCATTGTTTAATAATGTTTTAGTGGGGAAATTTGGGAGATTAGGGCTTGCTGTTTGAGAGTATAAATTGGGGATTTGAGGGGCCATTCGGGGTCCGATTTTGATGTACTTGGTATGCATGAACTCGTGAGAGCGCAAGGATTCTAGTTCTGTAATTTTTATTGGAATCTGAAATACGGGCCTAGGGGTCGGGTTTGGCCAATTTCGGGGCGCATTGAGGCCGAGTCGAGGGGCAAAGGCATCGCGTTGTAGTTTTCATCCGGTTTGAGGTAAGTAACGATTATAAATCTGGACCTAAGGGTATGAAACCCCAGCATTTCGTATTTTTTTGATAAATGAGGTGACACACATGCTAGGTGATGGGCGTGTGGGCGTGCATCGGTAGGTATGGTGACTTGTTCCGTCCCCGTAGCGACTATTAAGCCGCGTATTTGACTGGAAATCATATGTTATCCTGTGTTTTTCAGATTATTATTATGTTTTGGGCTGTAAGCCATGTTTGGGGCCTTGTGCCGACCTATTTGGACCCTCAGGGGTATTTTTATTATTATTCTCACACTGTTTCGATTTGAAAGCATATCCTCAGTCATGACTTTCCTGTTTACTGTTTGATTCAGTTTCACTACTCTATTTTAAACATATGAAAAATTGTTTTTGGCTGAGTCCCCTGATTTTAATGAAACGCCCGAGTGGCTGGTGAGGCTGATGACTGAGTGAGGCCGAGGGCCTGATTGTGAGGATATATGGATCGGGCTGCACGCCGCAACAATATATATATACATATATGGATTGGGCTGCACGCCGCAATAATATATATATATATATATATATATATATATATATATATATATATATACATATATGTATATATATACATATATGTATGTATCGGGATGCAGGCCACAACAATATATATATACATCTATTGGTCGGGCTGCACGCCGCAGCGATATATGGATCCGGCTGCACGCCATAACGATATATGGATCGGGCTGCACGCCGCAACGATATTGGATCAGGCTGCACGCCGAAACGATATAGCGCTTGGGCTGTAGGAGTTCCTCCGGAGTCTGTACACCCCTAGTAAGTGCAGTCGACTATTTATGGATCGGGCTGCACGCCACAACGTTTATTATATGGTACCTATTGAGCGTGAGTGTTGAGTATGAGTGTTGATTGACGAGAGTTGAGTCACGAATGACTGAGAGGCTTGCCCGAGAGGCTTTATTTGTGAGTGATATTGTGCCCGAGGGGCTTATTTTTTATGAAACTACTCTTTTCACTCCTCTTTACATTTTTGCCTCTAAATGATAAATATTGAACCAATGGTTTATATGATATTTGAAAGGGGAAAACTGGAGTTTTCATGAAACTTTCGAAACGTAGATTCCTGACTTGGTTTACTGATTTCCATTGATATTCATTATCTAAATTTACATGATTTTAAAAGCTCGTCACTACACGCAAGTCTTTATTTATATTTGTTACTTACTGAGTTGGCGTACTCACTTTACTCCTTGCACCTTGTGTGCAGATTCAGGTGCCAGGATCGAGTGAGTTTTGATTCATCCTCATTGGAGCATTTACTGGAGACTGTGAGGTAGCTGCACGGTGTTCGCAGCCCCACCCTTCTCCTTCCTATTTTGTCGTCATTTACATTTCCTAGATTTGTTGTATTAAGGAAATCGTGTCAGACTCTGTATTCCATTTAGTTGCCCATGACTGTTGACTCCGGGTTTTGGGATATTGCTTAGATGTTTTTCCCTAATTATCCGTATTTGTAAAATATTAGAAGTGGACTTTTATGATAAATCGCGGCATTGAACTAAATGAAGAGTTCCTTATATTATGCACGGCAAATTGGCTAGCCTAGTACTACGATAGGCGCCTTCACGGCCAGTTTAGATTTGGTTGTCGTGACACATTTACCTTTCACGTATATGTTACGTCAAATTCGAATATCTTTTATGCTAATTCCATTAAATTCAAATTTCTTTTAAGTATAAGTGCCCATTTGGATTGGCTTAAAAAAATTAGATTTTTATCTGAAATAGCTTTTAAGCCAAAAGGCAATAAGTTGGAATTGCACAACTTATTATTTTTGGCTTGTTTTAATAAGTTTTTAACTTATTTTAAGCACTTTTTGACATTGCCAAACGCTGGAAAAAAAAGCTAAAAAGATTTTGACAAGCTTAAAGCCAATCCAAACGCCTCTAAATCTCATTGACATGGATATAACTAATACCTTCATGTTAATTCCATGGAAAAGGTGTTGTATATTTCTTGTTACTAAATTGATAAGCGTCATCACTTAATTGGAAAACTATAGATAGTGATCAAATATAATTTCTTCAAATTTTGAGAAGGAAAAAAGTAAGAAGCCGAACCTGATATTCACAAACAATCAACTATTAATTTTTTTCCTTTCTCTCATAAGGCTTAGATGTTATTTGCTGCTCTATAAGAACACTATGTTGCATCCATCCAATAAGTTAGAGGAATACAAAACTTTACATTAGAACACACAAAATTTAAAACTTGAACATGCAAATCTTTGTCCAATATTGATCATAACAATTATATGTTTATGTTAGTCCTTCCAAAGAATCAACTACAATTAAAGAGGAAAAGTAAATGAAAAATAAACACACAAGCCTATAGAAGAAAAGCAAACTAAAAACCAATCCCATAAAAGAAAAATAAAAATAAACAGTTTAGCCATAGAAAAACCTGAACAATATCGTCAATAAAAACATGTGACAAAGTTAAATTTACCGCATGAAAATTCTTTTTTATAGACGTGCTTTTATGACTCAAGTGTAATTCTTACTATTTTTTGCATGTTTATATTAGGAATAGGAGATTGAAACTGAAATGCACAGGACGACATGTAAATTTCATATATTTATTGTTCATAATTGTATTAAATCGTTTAACTAATAGAATTATTCCAAATCTAATCTAGTCTAAAATAATTATTTAAGTAACAAAAAAGGAAACAAATAAGAACTTGGGAAGAAGCAATATTTTTTTTACTACAATCGTGTTCAATAAAGTCTCCAGCAAGAAATACAAATATGTTATATTACAACTTTAAATAAGGAAGTACTTAATACACCAAATTTAGTTATTTTCGAAAACCTAAATAGTAGGAAAATAGTTGAACGTCTTTCTAAATATTAGGTAAAGTGACTATTTTGTACAAGGTAAACTCTATTTTAAAAGGGTAAAAAAAATACGAACGACATTTTGCTAAGGGTCTTTGTGCTTTTAATATAGCTTGCCTTAAGATACCCGCGCTGCGCGTTTACTCTATAGTGAGGATATATTTTAAAATTGTTCAAATATTATTAAACTATATGATTGAGTTATAAAATAAAATTTTAAAAAGCACAAGCTCTTGAAAATGATAAAAGTTGATCTAATTTAGCTAACTTGAACTTTTGGTAAGGGTATTCATGTCCTAAAAATATCAAAAGCACTTATTTTTAGAAAAAGCACCTTTTATAGTAAATCTAATATTTCTATTTAATTAGACGTAATTATTATTAGATTTTACAATAAACACTCCTGCCAAAGTGTTAAAATTTTCCTTAATTGAACGGCATGTAAAGAAGAGAGTGAAAATTTTCTTGAATTTGGTAAGAGAATATTTGGTCAAAGCGTGTTCTAATATTTAGTTTAGATTATTGTTTAACTTATTTTGTGTTCAAGGGAAGAATTCTATAAAGTAAAATGTTGATGAATAGCCCTAAATATTAGGACTTTCTATATAATTCAAATAAGAAAAGATTTCATTAACAAAATTTAAATTTAATTTTAAATTCCAAAATATTAGGAAAATAGAATGACTATTTTGTCTAGTGTGAAATTAATAGGGTAACAAGGCGAACGACATTTCGCTAAGGGCATTCGTACTTTTAATATAGTATAGATAGATTTTCCCATATAATTGTCATATTTTTATATAGTAGTTTTCTTATATTTTTATTTTCTTGATTTGTGCCCTTTTTTCATTGAAGTGCACTCTTTATTTGCGCGTCTCGCTAAAAACCCTAGAAAACCCGTGACAATTTTCTACCTTTTTTTGTATTTGGCAACACTGGTCTGATTCGATACATAATTTATATGTGGTTCACCATAATCATCTGAGATTGACAAATACTTTTAGTAGTCTACTAAAGTATCAAAATATTTTATTTTTACAAGGGTTAGGGGCCAAAATCATAAAATAAAAATTAAAAATATTAGTAATAAGCTTTGCGAGCCCCTTTCCAATAAATGAATTTCTCTAATTTTCAGTAATAATTAATGGAGTAGCTTTTTACATTGTTCAAGCTGTATTCATATTTTCTTCTGTCTAATAATCAATTTTATTTTTCTTTTTCGGACATATTGTTAAAGGATACGTTAATATCAAGAGAAACCTGTGGTTAGATTGAACCTTTAAGACTATTAGCAATGAAAATTAAAAAGTAAGATCAACAAAATTGCAATAAAACTATGGAACTGAATTAATTCAACAAACACAAAACCCTTAATATAATAATAATTGCATAGATATATAGATAGATTAGATCATAAATGACCACATAAACTTGATAACAAGTACCTTTTTCTTGGTGTTTACGATTATCTAGGGGTTCCATTCGAGAAAATCTTGAAAAATAGAAACCAAATGGCACATAACTACATTTGCTGCCTTCTGTCCCTCTTTAAGAGGAAACTCCATTTGACTTTTGCTTTGTTGCCTTTGCGGCTTTTTCTTGCCACCTTCTCTCCTTCTCCTTCCACTTCATTTGTTTCCTTATTTACTGCTCCCTCCTCATCTGCCTTAACAATTTCTGAAAATATCATAAAAAGACAAAAATAAATATTAAAAAACAATTAAAAAGAAGAAATCCATGCCAGTGTTCTTTGTTGTTTTACTTTATGCATTCAGTGTCAGAAATATTTACAGTTCTGACTAATCTAGATTCACGCTGCATAGGTCATTAAATATGGAAGCACTCCCTAATATGAGTTTAATCAATCAAAATAAAAGTATTTTCTTTATACATAAATCAAACTTCAAAAAAGTTTCAATTAAAACATAAAAAAATAAGAAAGTACCATTAGATTCTTCACTGTTTGATTGCTCGGGAGAAGGCATAAAAACCGATGGTGTTGCACTTTTGGACTTTGGTATATGGACTGGTTGGGCTTTCAAAAGGTCACGGAGGCTAACATAGTTAGATTGTGACATATTTTTCTTGCAGAATAAAATTGAAGAAAAAAAGAAAGTGATGTTTGTTTATTGGAAAAAGTAACCTATATATATAGTATGCTTGCAATACGAGTGTAGGTTATGTGACAGCTTTTTTTTTCACCTTGGGATAAAAGTTAATTAATTGGTAGCCGATTAGAGATATATTAGAACGACAGGTCGGGTCATTACAATTACTCGTGTTACATTGTTATGAACTGATGTTGGTTATTGGTTGGACCCGACGTATGTTTCAGCTCGTCACTACTGTCACGACCCGAAATTCCGAGTGTTGGGACCGTGATGGTACCTAACATTACACTTGCGCAAGCCAACGTTAGAGATTATTTAGCCAATCCTTTCCATTTTTAGTAATTATCAGTAAACAGGCAAAACAGTGCGAAATAAATGTAAAGATGTATAGATATCGATTGTAACGATCCGGCCGGTCGTTCCAAGAGTTTAGCCCGTTTCCCCCATTTCTGCTTCATTGCTTGTGTGGTTCATCTCTTTTGTGTAGTGTTGGGTTGGTTGGCTCGGGTTGAGAGTGATTGTGGAGAGAAATGAGACACTTAGTCTCTTAGCTTGGTTCAATAGTTGGAAAAGTCAACCAGAAGTTGACTTATAGGTATATGATCTAGGAATGGATTTTTTATGGTTCGGATGGTTTCGTTAGGTGATTTGGGACTCAGGAGTGTATTCGAAATCCTATTTGGAGGTCCGTGGTAGAATTAGGCTTTAATTGGCTAAATAGGATTTTTGGCGATTTCCGGTCGGCAGTGGAAAATCAGCTATTGGGGTCGGAATGTAATTCTAGAAATTGGAACGGGTTCGTAGTATCATTTGGGATGTGTGTGCAAAATTTCAGGTCATTCGGATGAGGTTTGGTCAGATTCGGCAACGTTGGCAAATTCCAGAAGTTTAGAAATTCTTAGGCTTGAATTTCGAGTAAATTTGGCAATTTGATGTTGGTTTGAGTGTTCCGAAGGTTCGACTAAGTTGGAATAATCATATAAGACGTGTGGGTATCATTGGTTGAGGTCCCGAGGGCCTTGGGATTTATTTCGGATGGTTATCGGAGGTTTAGACTTGGGAAATGCAGACAAGCTGGTGTTGGTGCCAGGTTACTGGTGTGGTCGCACCTGCAGATGGGGAGCCGCAGGTGCGATGATCACAGGTGCGGTGGGCCATGCGCAGATACGGAAAGTGGAAGGTTGGCCTGTGAGCGCAGATGCGGTTATTTGGTCGCACCTGCGAGCCCGCAGGTGCGAGGTGAGGGCCGCAGATGTGGAAGTCGAGATTTAAATCATGGCCGCAGGGTCCCAGGTGCGAGAAATGTTCCGCAGGTGTGGTAGTTGCTGAGCAGAAAGTATAAAAGGATGCCTTCGCGAATTTTTCTTATATTTAACCATTTTTGAAGACGGGTTGGGAGCTTTTTGAGGGATTTTGAAGAGGGATTCAAGGGAAACACATTGAGGTAATGTTTTTGAACCTAATACTCGATTCTATATTGATATTTGACTGATTAATCATGAAATTTGTGGGATTTAATGGTGTAATTGAGGGCTTAGGTCTTGAAAACTTGAGACTTTGATTTAAGGATTTGAGGGGTCCTTTGTCGTCGGATTTTGATGTATTTGGTATGTATGGACTCGTGGGAGTGTAAGGGTTCTAGTTTTGTGATTTGTTTCAAGTTCCGAGACGTGGGACCGGGGGACGGGTTTGGCCGAATTCGGGATTTGTGATGTAACTTGATAATTTTGATGTGGGCTTCACTCATTTAGCATATACTAATGATATATTGCTGATTTTGGTTAGATTCGGGGCGATTTGTGGCCGAGTCGAGCAGCAAGGGCATTGCGAAGTAGAGTTTTGGCTTGATTGAGGTAAGTAACGCTTCCAATCTTGGTTCTGAGGGTTCGAAACCCCGAGCTACGTGTTACGTGATTAGAATTGGGTGACGCACATGCAAAGTAAGGGGTGTGCGGGCGTGCACCGTGTGATTCGTGACCTGGTTCATGCCATGGCACCGTTTATTGGTTCGCTCTTGTTGATATTTGTGCTTTTGTCAATGTGACTAACATGAACATTCGGGAAATCATTCTAAATACTGTGTTAAGGCTTCACACCGATACTGTTAAGACCCGAGTGGTCGTCTTAAATGCGAACATGCTAGATATTATGTTAAGGATTCACGCTGATGTTGTTGGGACCCGAGTGGTCGCTTATTGCTGTCACATCATGTGTTTCATTGATATTATATTCTCAGTCCTATCATTTCATACCATATCATGTCCCAGTCTCGGTAATTATTGATTTTGCACATTTTATCATTGATTCGAGTTAGTTCATGCATTGTGAGCCCATGTGAGCGAGACTGGAGAGTGATGACTGAGTGAGGCCGAGGCCTGATATACAGTGACAGTATGGGATCGGGCTGCACGCCGCAACAAGATATTGATTATGCCTTCGTTGGCTTGTTATAGCGCTTGGGCTAAGAGGAGCCCTTCCGGAGTCTTGACACCCCAGTGAATGCAATGCTATTTGAGGGATGGATCTTCCGTGGACATGGATCTTGTCCGAAGTGTTTGTGCTTGGAGGTGGATCGTCTCAACGAGGCTGGATTGGCCTGTTTCCATCGGTACTGAGCGACTGGGGTCAGTGAAGTGTGTAAGTATTTGGGATAGATCTTCCCTAAGATATGTGATCCCTATACAATACTGAGTGGACGAGTATTTGAGAGTGGGAGCATATTGTGCATTTCATACTTTTATGCATTGGCATGTAAATTACATCGAGGTATATGTGTTAAACTGTTCGGAATTGTGTTTATCTTATCACTTGAGCTGTCTAGTTAACTAAAAGCATGCCGAAATTTCTGTACATTTATCCTGTCATGAATATGGAGGTTTAGTCCGTCACTACCTCCCAGTCCACAGGTTGGGCTTGTTACTTACTGAGTTGGTGACTCACGTTACCCCTGCACCTTGTGTGCAGATTCAGGTGTCTTGACCGAGTGAGAGCTGGTTTACTCTCCGGGAGCGCTTCGGAGATTTCAAGGTAGCTGCACGGCGTCCGCAACCTTTTTCTCTCTCCTTCCTATTAGTCATTTTGTTTATTCACAGACTGGTTTGAAGTAAGGGAACATTACAAGATTTTGTACTCCTTTTTTAGTTGTTCATGACTGATGACTCCGGGTTTTGAGGCTGTATTTAAATGTTTTACCTACCTTTATGTGTTTTCAAATGCTAAAACGAAAAATTTATGAAATATTGGTGGATACCGAATCAAACGAAAGTTTTTCTCATGTTATGTATAATGAATTAGCTAGCATAGTATCACGATAGGAGCTAACATGGTCGGGTTGGTTTTCGGGTCGTGACATCGATTCCCTTTACATACTACTTCTACCCAGAAATTCGGTGTGACAATTCACGAACATACTACGATTTTTCCACAATCAATTGTCTGAAAGAAATTACAACTGTTTTGGAAACAAATGAAAACAATAACGAAGATGTGTAGAAGGGGACGCCAGGGCCTGCGGACACCAGCAGGACTACCTTGGGTCTCCGAGCTGTATAACCTAAGTCAATATCTCAATCAGCCACTACCTGCTTTGAAATCTGCACAAAAAGTGCAAAGTGCAGTATCAGTACAACCGACCCCATGTACTGGTAAGTGCCGAGTCTAACCTCGATGAAACAACAGACAGTTATAACTAAAACAGAAAAGGAAGCAGGATAATGTAAAAATAATAATTTGCAAAAATAAATACATAACTCAAGTATCTTATCAGTATCCAGCTATAACCAATCCTTAAGTGAAATGTAAAACTACCGAATAACTTACACAGTTAGAGAAAAATATATAAACACATAAACTGATGCGGCGCGCATTCCTATCCTACCAGACAACACAAAATCCTCCATTATTCGTCCATAACAATAACGATAACAGTAAATTATATATATATATATATATATATATATATATATATATATATATATATATATATATATGTCGCGGCGCTTAACCCGATCCCTCCATATATCAATATGATAATTCACCCTTATTACACCATATCATTCCACGCTTATTTCTCCTATTGTAGCGTGCAACTAGATCCCATCATATAATAGCAATTCATGTGATATCTACTTTTAAAGAATAAATTTTTTATTTAAAATTTCAGGTTGAGTTCGTGCATTTATAATAGAACATACAAATTATATTTACCTTTCACAATATGTTACGTCAAATAGATCAATTCAACAAACACAAAACCCTTAATATAATAATAATTGCATAGATATACAGATAGATATCATAAATGACCACATAAACTTGATAACAAGTACCTCTTTTTTTGGTGTTTACGATTATCTAGGGGTTCCATTCGAGAAAATCTTGAAAAATTGAAACCAAATGGCACATAACTACATTTGCTGCCTTCTGTCCCTCTTTAAGAGGAAACTCCATTTGACTTTTGCTTTGTTGCCTTTGTGGCTTTTTCTTGCCACCTTCTCTCCTTCTCCTTCCACTTCATTTGTTTCCTTATTTACTGCTTCCTCCTCATCTGCCTTAACAATTTCTGAAAATATCATAAAAAGACAAAAATAAATATTAAAAAACAATTAAAAAGAAGAAATCCATGCCAATGTTCTTTGTTGTTTTACTTTATGCATTCAATGTCAGAAATATCTACAGCCTGAATAATCTAGATTCACGCTGCATAGGTCATTAAATATGGAAGCACTCCCTAACATGAGTTTAATCAATCAAAGTAAAAGTATTTTCTTTATACATAAATCAAACTTCAAAAAAGTTTCAATTAAAACATAAAAAAATCAGAAAGTACCATTAGATTCTTCACTGTTTGATTGCTCGGGAGAAGGCATAAAAACCGATGGTGTTGCATTTTTGAACTTTGGTATATGGACTGGTTGGGCTTTCAAAAGGTCACGGAGGCTAACATAGTTAGATTCTGACATATTTTTCTTGCAAAATAAAATTGAAGAAAAAAAGAAAGTGATGTTTGTTTATTGGAAAAAGTAACATATATATAGAATGCTTGTAATACGAGTGTAGGTTATGTGACAGCTTTTTTTTTCACCTTGGGATAAAAGTTAATTAATTGGTAGCCGATTAGAGATATATTAGAACGACAGGTCGGGTCATTACAATTACTTGTGTTACATTGTTATGAACTGATGTTGGTTGTTGGTTGGACCCGACGTATGTTTCAGCTCGTCACTACTGTCACGACCCGAAATTCCGAGTGTTGGAACCGTGATGGCGCCTAACATTACACTTGCGCAAGCCAACGTTAGAGATTATTTAGCCAATCCTTTCCATTTTTAGTAATTATCAGTAAACAGGCAAAACAATGCGAAATAAATGTAAAGATGTATAGATATCGATAGTAACGATCCGGCCGGTCATTCCAAGAGTTTAGCCCGTTTCCCCCATTTCTGCTTCATTGCTTGTGTGGTTCATCTCTTTTGTGTGGTGTTGGGTTGGTTGGCTCGACTTCAGAGTGATTGCGGAGAGAAATCAGACACTTAGTCTCTTAGCTTGGTTCAATAGTTGGAAAAGTTGACTTTTAGGTATATGATCTAGGAATGAATTTTTTATGGTTCGGATGGTTTCGTTAGGTGATTTGGGACTTAGGAGTGTATTCGGAATTCTATTTGGAGGTCCGTGGTAGAATTAGGCTTTAATTGGCGAAATAGGATTTTTGGCGATTTTCGGTCGGCAGTGGAAAATCAGCTATCGGGGTCGGAATGTAATTCTAGAAGTTAGAACAGGTTCGTAGTATCATTTGGGATGTGTGTGCAAAATTTCAGGTCATTCGGATGAGGTTTGGTCAGATTCGGCAACGTTGGCAAATTCCGGAAGTTTAGAAATTCTTAGGCTTGAATTTCATTGATATTATGTTCTCAGTCCTTTCATTTCACACCATATCATGTCTTAGTCTCGGTAATTATTGATTTTTGCACATTTTATTCGGGCTAGTTCATGCATTGTGAGCCCATGTGAGCGAGACTGAAGTGTGATGACTGAGTGCCTCCGAGAGTCTAATATACAGTGACAGTATGGGATCGGGCTGCACGCCGCAGCGAGATATTGATTATGCCTTCGTTGGCTTGTTATAGCGTTTGGGCTAAGAGGAGCCCCTCCGGAGTTATAACAGACAGTTATAACTAAAACAGAAAAGGAAGCAAGATAATGTAAAAACAGTAATTTGCAAAAATAAATACATAACTCAAGTGTCTTATCAGTATCCAGCTATAACCAATCCTTAAGTGAAATGTAAAACTACCGAATAACTTACACGGTTAGAGAAAAAATACATAAACACATAAACTGATGTGGCGCGCATCCCGATCCCACCAGACAACACAAAATCCTCCATTATTCCTCCATAACAATAACGCTATATATATATGTCGCGACGCGCAACCCGATCCCACCATATATCAATATGATAATTCACCCTTATTACACCATATCATTCCACCCTTATTTCTCCTGTTGCAGTGTGCAACCAGATCCCATCATATAATATCAATTCATGTGATATCTACTTTTAAAGAATAAATTTTTTAATTGAAATTTCATGTTGAGTTCGTGCATTTATAATAGAACATACAAATTATATTTACCTTTCACATATATGTTACATCAAATTCGAATATCTTTTATGCTAATTGCATTAAATTCTAATTTTTATCAAGTCTAAGTGCCCATTTGGATTGGTTTCAAAAAAGTAAACTTTTACCTGAAATAACTATTAAGCAATAGGCAATAAGTTGGAATTGCAAAACTTATTGCTTTTGGCTTGTTTTAATCAGTTTTTAACTTATTTAATTTTAAGCACTTTTTGACTTTGCCAAACGCTGAAAAGAAAAAGCTAAAAAGATTTTGACAAGCTTAAAAGCCATTCCAAACGACCTCTAAATCGCATTGACATGGATATAACTAATATCTTCATGTTAATTCCATGGAAAAGGTGTTGTATATTCCTTGTTACTAAATTGATAAGCGTCATCACTTAATTAGAAAAATATGGGTAGTGATCTAATATAATTTCTCCAAATTTCGAGAAAGAAAAAAGTAAGAAGTCGGATCTTGATATTCACAAACAATCAACTATTAATTTTTCCTTTCTTTCATAAGGCGTAGATGTTATTTGCTGTTCTATATGAATACTATGTTGCATCCATCCAATAAGTTAGAGGAATACAAAACTTCACAATAGAATACACAAAATTTAAAACTTGAACATGCAAATCTTTGTCCAATATTGATCATAACAAGAGAAACTTGTGGTTAGATTGAACCTTTAAGACTATTAGCAATGAAAATTAAAGAGTAAGATCAACAAAATTGTAATAAAACTATGATCGGAATCAATTCAACAAACACAAAACCCTTAATATAATAATAATTGCATAGATATATAGATAGATTTGATCATAAATGACCACATAAACTTGATAACAAGTACCTTTTTTTTTGGTGTTTACGATTATCTAGGGGTTCCATTCGAGAAAATCTTGAAAAATAGAAACCAAATGGCACATAACTACATTTGCTGCCTTCTGTCCCTCTTTAAGAGGAAACTCCATTTGACTTTTGCTTTGTTGCCTTTGTGGCTTTTTCTTGCCACCTTCTCTCCTTCTCCTTCCACTTCATTTGTTTCCTTATTTACTGCTTCCTCCTCATCTGCCTTAACAATTTCTGAAAAAATCATAAAAAGACAAAAATAAATATTAAAAAACAATTAAAAAGAAGAAATCCATGCCAATGTTCTTTGTTGTTTTACTTTATGCATTCAGTGTCAGAAATATTTACAGTTCTGACTAATCTAGATTCACCGCTGCATAGGTCATTAAATATGGAAGCACTCCCTAACATGAGTTTAATCAATCAAAGTAAAAGTATTTTCGTTATACATAAATCAAACTTCAAAAAAGTTTCAATTAAAACATAAAAAAATAAGAAAGTACCATTAGATTCTTCACTGTTTGATTGCTCTGGAGAAGGCATAAAAAACGATGGTGTTGCATTTTTGGACTTTGGTATATGGACTGGTTGGGCTTTCACAAGGTCACGGAGGCTAACATAGTTAGATTCTGACATATTTTTCTTGCAAAATAAAATTGAAGAAAAAAAGAAAGTGATGTTTGTTTATTAGAAAAAGTAACATATATATAGTATGCTTGTAATACGAGTGTAGGTTATGTGACCGCTTTTTTTTTCACCTTGGGATAAAAGTTAATTAATTGGTAGCCGATTAGAGATATATTAGAACGACAGGTCGGGTCATTACAATTACTTGTGTTACATTGTTATGAACTGATGTTGGTTATTGGTTGGACCCTACGTATGTTCCAGCTCGTCACTACTGTCACGACCCAAAATTCCGAGTGTTGGGACCGTGATGGCGCCTAACATTACACTTGCGAGGCAAGCCAACGTTAGAGATTATTTAGCCAATCCTTTTCATTTTTAGTAATTATCAGTAAACAGGCAAAACAATGCGAAATAAATGTAAAGATGTATAGATATCGATTGTAACGATCCGGCCGGTCGTTCCGAGAGTTTAGCCCGTTTCCCCCATTTCTGCTTCATTGCTTGTGTGGTTCATCTCTTTTGTGTGGTGTTGGGTTGGTTGGCTCGGGTTCAGAGTGATTGTGGAGAGAAATGAGACACTTAGTCTCTTAGCTTAGTTCAATAGTTGGAAAAGTCAACCAAAAGTTGACTTATAGGTATATGATCTAGGAATTGGTTTTTTATGGTTCGGATGGTTTCGTTAGGTGATTTGGGACTTAGGAGTGTATTCGGAATTCTATTTGGAGGTCCGTGGTAGAATTAGGCTTTAATTGGCGAAATAGTATTTTTGGTGATTTCCGGTCGGCAGTGGAAAATCAGCTATCGGGGTCGGAATGGAATTCTAGAAGTTGGAACGGGTTCGTAGTGTCATTTGGGATGTGTGTGCAAAATTTTAGGTCATTCGGATGAGGTTTGGTCAGATTCGGCATCGTTGGCAAATTCCGAAAGTTTAGAAATCCTTAGGCTTGAATATCATTGATATTATGTTCTCAGTCCTGTCATTTCACACCATATCATGTCTTAGTCTCGGTAATTATTGATTTTGCACATTTTATCATTGATTCGGGCTAGTTCATGCATTGTGAGCCCATGTGAGCAAGACTGAAGTGTGATGACTGAGTGCCACCGAGAGTCTAATATACAGTGACAATATGGGATTGGGCTGCACGCCGCAGCGAGATATTGATTATGCCTTCGTTGGCTTGTTATAGCGTTTGGGCTAAGAGGATCCCCTCCGGAGTTTTTACACCTCCTGGACATGGATCTTGTCCAAAGTGTTTGTGCTTGGATATGGATCTTCTCCACGAGGCTGAATTGGCCTTTTTCCATCGGTACTGAGTGACTGAGGTCAGTGATGTGTGTACGTATTTGGTATGGATCTTCCCTGAGCTATGTGAGCCATATGCAGTACTGGCTGGACGAGTATTTGAGAGTGGAGCATATTGTGCATTTCATACTTTTGATGCATTGGCATGTAGAATACATCGAGGTATATGTGTTAAACTGTTCGGAATTGTGTTATCTTATCACTTGAGCTGTCTAGTTAACTGAAAGCATACCTAAATTTCTGTACATTTATCCTGTCATGAATATGGAGGTTTAGTCCGTCATTACCTTCCAGTCCACAAGTTGGGCTTGTTACTTACTGAGTTGGTGTACTCACGTTACCCCTTGCACCTTGTGTGGATATTCAGGTGTCTGGACCGAGTGAGAGATGGTTTACTCTCTAGGAGCACTTCGGAGATTTCAAGGTAGCTGCACGACGCCCGTAGCCTTGTCTCTCTCCTTCCTTTTAGTCATTTTGTTTATTCACAGACTGGTTTAAAGTAAGGGAACAATACCAGATTTTATATCCCCTTTTTAGTTGCTCATGACTGATGACTCCGGGTTTTAGGGCTGTATTTAAATGTTTTACATACCTTTATGTGTTTTCAAATGCTAAAACGAAAGATTTATGAAATACTGGTGGATACCGAATCAAAAGAAAGTTTTTCTCATGTTATGCGTAATGAATTGGCTAGCCTAGTATCACGATAGGTGCCATCACGATCAGGTTGGTTTTCGGGTTGTGACATCGATGTCCTTTACATACTACTTCTACCCAGAAATCCGGTGTGGCAATTCACGAACATATTACGATTTTTCTACAATCAATTCTCTGAAGAAATTACAACTGTTTTGGAAATAAAAGAAAACAGTAACGAAGATGTGTAGAAGGGGGCGCCAGGGCATGCGGACGCCAACAGGACTACCTTGGGTCTCCGAGCTGTATAACCTAAGTCAATATCTCAATCAGCCACTACCTGCTCCGAAATCTGCACAAAAAGTGCAGTGTGCAGTATCAGTACAGCCGACCCCATGTACTGGTAAGTGTCGAGTCTAACCTCGATGAAGGAGTGGCGAGGCAACGACGGGACACTCACTATGTGACAACAGACAGTTATAACTAAAACAGAAAAGGAAGCAGGATAATGTAAAAACAGTAATTTACAAAAATAAATACATAACTCAAGTGTCTTATCAATATCCAGCTATAACCAATCCTTAAGTGAAATGTAAAACTACCGAATAACTTACACAGTTAGAGAAAAATATATAAACTGATGTGGCGCGCATCCCGATCCCACCAGACAACACAAAATCCTCCATTATTCCTCCATAACAATAACGATAACAGTAAATTATATATATATACCTTATTACACCATATCAGTCCACCAGTATTCCTCCTGTTGCGGCGTGCAACCAGATCCCATCGTATAATAGCAATTTATGTGATATCTACTTTGAAAGAATAAATTTTTTAATTAAAATTTTATGTTGAGTTCGTGCATTTATAATAGAACATACAAATTACATTTACCTTTCACGTATATTTTACGTCAAATTCGAATATCTTTTATGCTAATTTCATTAAATTCAAATTTCTTTTAAGTCTAAGTGCTCATTTGGATTGGCTTCAAAAAAATAAATTTTTACCTGAAATAGTTTTTAAGCCAAAAGACAATAAGTTGGAATTGCAAAACTTATTATTTTTGGCTTGTTTTAATTAGTTTTTAACTTATTTAATTTTAAGCACTTTTGACTTTACCAAACACTGAAGAAAAAAAAAGCTAAAAATATTTTGACAAGCTTAAGTCAATCCAAACGCCTTCTAAATCGCATTGACATGGATATAACTAATATCTTTATTTTAATTCCATGGAAAAGGTGTTGTATATTTCTAGTTACTAAATTGATAAGCGTCATCACTTAATTAGAAAAATATGAGTAGTGATCAAATATAATTTCTCTAAATTTAGAGAAAGAAAAAAATAAGAAGTCGGACCTTGATACTCACAAACAATCAACTATTAATTTTTCCTTTCTCTCATAAGGCGTAGATATTATTTGCTGCTTTATATGAATACTATGTTGCATCCATCCAATAAGTTAGATGAATACAAACCTTCACAATAGAATACACAAAATTTAAAACTTGAACATGCAAATCTTTGTCCAATATTGATCATAACAATTATATGTTTATGTTAATCCTTCCAAGGAATCAACTACAATTAAAGAGGAAAAGTAAATGAAAAATAAACACACAAGCCTATAGAAGAAAAGCAAACTAAAAACCAATCCCATAAAAGAAAAATAAAAATAAATAGTTTAGCCATAGAAAAACCTGAACAATATCGTCAATAAAGACATGTGATAAAGTTAAATTTACCGCATGAAAATTCTTTTTTATAGACGTGCTTTTATGACTAAAGTGTAATTCTTACTATTTTTTTGCATGTTTATTAGGAATAGGAGATTGAAACTTAAATGCACAGGACGACATGTAAATTTCATATATTTATT